>JANHQD010000470.1:34656-70930 GCA_024721195.1 Marasmius sp. AFHP31
CCTTTGGATCATCGCGCCCCCAAATCCTTTCAAGTTCAAATGAGACGGCCGACCACAAATTCGACGTGGAAAGTGCAATGTCTCTCCAAGAGCTGCATACCGCTGACACCAACAGGGGGGTGGGCAGAGGAAGGTGGTGTATCTTGGGGTTCGAGGAGAGTCTATTATATCCGTCACCGGAGGGGAGAGCGAATGAAAAGATGCTAGCCAAAATCTCGCTAGGCAGTTTGCGGACTGGCGGTGGGAATGCTAACCACCTTCCTTTGTCGATGGAGTGGTTCAATCGATCCCGATGGCTCTCCAACAAGCTCAAACCCGTCTTGAGCCGAGCGATTTCGCCATCTAGGCGTACGATGCCGCTCTGAATCGGTGGAATATGCTGGGCAACGGCGTCTTGGTCGCACAATGGGGATCTTTGGCGGAAACAGTCTTCGATGAATAGGGCGTGGTCGACAGAAGTCTGAAGGAGCTCTGCCATGTATGTTTGATCCATTATTGATGATTATCGTTCTAAATAGTCATGAGTATTGATTCGACGTCGGAGTAGGCAATATTGAGATTTTGTTACCAGTTATCTGAAGATCCTCGTAGATGCTCGGTCTTGGGCCGCTTGGAACTTGGTGCTGGTTGGTGGTCTCAGTCCAAGACGCGGCAGGCGCGGCAGGTTGAAGTAATTCTCCCACAACCCTTGTATGTACAAGTTCAACACGACTATCATGCACAACTTGGAATTAATAGGCTCTGGCAGCGAGTATGGGTCAAACGCATGTAGGATCATAACCGGTTGTGATTTCGAGATATACCGTTAGAATGACTGCCCAAAGCCGCCGTTTTTTGACTGCCTTGTTGTCGAAATAGAGCTCAGAAAAATTTGGGAACCGAAAAGATTTCGTCATCAAGCACCAGAATATCAACTTGCCCAAGAACCACCATCATATGTAACCTCAACGATTTTTGCAGTCACCCTCAGAATAAACAATTGCGGCCTTTTGCTATCTATAATACCTCGACTTGATGGATAGTTTGAACCTGAGAGGGATGGGATCAAGGAAAGGCGAGGCCAGGCAAGATGACAGCGGATTACGGTGCGCCGATGAGTTCATCTTGCCTTCGAGATTCTTGACTGACAGCCCATCTATCATCGTTCTTACAGCTGATGCGGCCTGGAAACTATAAAGTTCCATTTGATTTCGTCTCCTACTCTCAGACTCCCCATCATGACCATGTCCTCAACCAGCTCATCGTGGATATCGGCATTCCAGGCCAGCGTACGAATATAGGAAGATCAGCCCACCTCGTCCAAAAATGGTTCTATCGAAACACAGACGCCGATCTACGACGGTCAAATCTCTTTGTTTATTTTCCTAGTCTGTGGTCTGGAGAAAACCAATCGTGACGATACCCCGATTCTTTTCGACAATATCGACGCGACTATTCAAGGCAGTCAGAGCCGAATCCCCATCGCGTCCGGAGTTTCGTTCACTCTCGAACGCGCGACTTGGCAGAATCGTGGAACCAACCGTATGATGCTCATGCATGGCGATACGGTCGCGCTCAAGCTCGTTAGGCAGAGAGAGTCTGCTAATATGAACTGGAAGCACATCCTCTTGGAGATCCGGGCCCTCCTTCATCCACCTATTCGTTACCACCCTAACATCGTACGGATGATTGGGATGAGCTGGGGTGCTGCATACGATTCCGCCACAACTTTTCCGGTTCTAGTTCTCGAATATGCAGACCTCGGGACGCTCGAACATCTCCAATTAAATGAGCGCCTTCCTTTCCGCGTGAAGAAGAAGTTGTGCTGGGACGTATCAAAGGGGCTGTCTATCCTCCATGCGTGCGGGGTGGTGCACGGTGACTTGAAGCACGAGAACGTGCTCATCTTCAAAAACAAGGGAGACGACCCCGATATCCCATACCTGGCCAAACTCGCGGATTTTGGAGGATCGGTGATGAATTTGGAGAAGGAAGGAACTACCCTCCCTATGGGAACACCGCCGTATGATGCTCCCGAAGCTTAGACAAAGCTGGATGGCGAGGGCATCAAGTTGACGGACGTGTATTCCCTTGGACTCCTGTTCTGGAGGACCCTCATCGGTGGAGCTTCACCGTTCTCTCAAACAGGTGATTCAGAACCGCGCGAACTGAACCAATCACAAGTCGACAATCTCAAACAATCACCATCACTCCTTCAACTCGCGAAGAAAAGCATCAGGGCCTCACTCGATGTAGATGCTAGTCCCCTTGAGCTTGCGGATTTCGTGTTGGAGAACACCATCCAGCTGGCACCACATGCTCGGAGTTTGGTCAACGCTATTGCGGGCTTGCAAGCGAATAGGTCAGATGTTTTACTCTTGCAAACAGACCCCCGATGCTCATACACGAACGCAGTTTTTCGGAGTTGAAAGCAAAAGCGGCAGGAGCAAACGAACTATATGAACAGCAGTATGCAAGGTTCAAGCCGGTATGTGTCGTCTTCTCAACGCTGTGGCGCGGCTCTGACGGCTTGTTATCCAAGGGAGAACATGGTCTAACCCCGGACTCTTTAGGACTTTTCGCTGCGAGGTACGCACCAGGCGGTACATATGACTTTCAAGAGGCCGGGTGAGCCCACTAAACCACTATATTAGTATTTGCTGAGTATCGATCTTGTTTTCGATTCTATAGCCCCGGCTATAGGCCAGTTCTCTGTGCGCCTGACCCAGGAGAGGTAGGATCACGGTTCATGCATAAGCTTTTCTCAGCTTAATCTCTGCGATTTAGATCATCTTCAACCCACAATGTCTAAGGAATACCCTCAATTGGTCCATTCAGAGGGAGATTTTCCTCGATCTCATCGCCGGCGCCGATGCCCGACCGGACCAACACACTACCCAGATATCCCGGGTCCTCGCTTGCTTTTTCCTCTTTCGATGTTATTGTCACGAGTTTGGGACGACCTTCGACGCTGAAAAGGCATGCCGTTGGCTGAAGGAAGCTGCGCTGTCGGAAGACGAGTGCCAGGAGAACTACCTCGCTCAGGCATGGTGCTGGCGTGTGCACAAGGCACTCGGGGTTTCGCTGGACGTGGAGGTTTCGATCCTACGAGACTGGATCCACATGGCGATCGTTCGTGGACACCGAAGGTGCATCGAAGAAGCGAGGATCATCGCAGAGTCGATATCTGACCCGGAGGAGCGAAGCGCTTGGGGTGATGACCTATCCATGCGGGTATACTTGCTCAACACGCTCTCGGGTGGCATTGGGATGCCCTACTACGCGCCACGCAATATGATCTCAGCGATCTGGAGGCCTTGGACCGCGATATCCAGAGAGAATTCCAGCTTCGGGGGATCTCGTCCATAGACGATATCTACGTGAACGAACGTGGGGATGGCCTTCTCCATTATGCCGCTGCGATGGGCAACTACACCGCTCTTCGGCATCTAGTCATAACATATCAACCGAACATCGACCTCCCAGGCCAAGCTAGACAGGAAACACCTCTCCTCACCGCCTGTCGTGGTGGTCATGTCATTCCTACGCTATGGCTGATAGACCAGGGGGCGAATCCAGATGGTGATAAGGATGCCGAGGAGACGCCTTTAGATTGGCTCTGCGCGTTCTCGGACCAGTTTGTCCCAGGTATCGCTGATCGGCTCATACGGGCTGGAGCGAAAGGGCATCGACGAACACACCGTTTACGTTCGGTGCCTGCTCGGGCCGATTTCGAGGAATTCTTTCTCCTCCCTGTTTCGCCACTATCGAGGGCGGTGATTCCGGCTCACCGACTTCGGCTGTTCAAGTCATTACCCGCCTCGTCAAACTCGGAAGGGAAGATATCGTACGATCCCTCCTCGAGCTTGGCCATTCTATTTGTGGACATCCGGAGCCCATCGTAGAGGCTGCGAGATTGAACCACGAATCTCTGTTTCACCTCCTCATCGAGTACGGCGCAGACGTGGCGACTACCACCCCTACCTGGTTCGCGGGGAGGTCAATCTTCTCCAAATCGCTGCAGAAGGCCGGCATGACTCTCGCCCTGGGCTGCCTATCGCAGAATACCTCATCGCACATGGCCTACCAGTGCTAGTGAGCCCTCCAGTAGAAGACGGAAGTAGATCTGCCTTTGCGTTCGCAGTCTTGAAGCAGGATTTCGACCTCGCGGATCTCTTGCTCGAGCATGGGGCGAACATGGATTTTCACCATCTTACGGATGCAAAGCAGGTGTTCTACACGGTACTCGGGGAATTAGCTCAGAACCCGACTTTTAGGAACGTTGAGTCGTTGAAGTACCGTAGTACCTTCTCAACGTTGACGACGAAGGAAACTCACTTGCGGGAACGAGTCAGTCGCGAGCTCGTGGGGATGAGCTGCCGAGTTTCATGGTGCGACAGAATTGGACGGCGTTGCATTGCATATCGAAGTACATTGCCGGGACGGATTCGGAGAAACAAGCCATCGCGAAGATGGTCCGATTGATGCTCTCGGTGGATGTGTACCGCGAATACATCAACTACGCACATCCTACCACCGGTACGGCGTTGTTGTCTGCGACTTTGGCGGCAAACTTGGAAGTGGTATCTGAGCGTTTAGAAAGAGGAGCGGACATCAACATCGGGCATCAGGGTCCTACGTCATCCCTTGCTATACGAACGATATTCCAGCGTTTTCCCGAGATCTTGGGAGAGGACGTGAAGGTGGTTCATGGCGAGGACAAGGTTTCGCAGCAGATGGTGTGGCGGCGTTACGATCTAACTGCGTTGTTATTACAAAATATAGTTTAACGGTACAAGGTAGTTCCAAGGCGCACCATAACAGACTAACAGACAACCCATTATCTAGACAGACGGCCGCGGTGACAAGCCATCCATAGAAATTTCGCATCAGTCGGTCTTGACAGTCTCAACGTTCACACGGATGTGGCTAGAACGCTAGCGTATCCCTTCCCTTTGTCCGTATCCGTTTTGCTACTGATCCCAAAGTGGTTGTGAGTAAACATACCATAACATCGTATCTATCGTTGACCGCGACGACCACGATGCCCGAACGATGCCTTGTTGCTCTCACTGGTAGTGTTCTGTTCCAGTCATCTTTGCCTCCAAGTAACCTTTAGACACGCGAACATTACAAGGCACCTCCCAATCCAAAATGTCTCGTGTGAGCCACAATCAGACCTGTAGGCTCGGGGGTTTCAACATTCAGCAATCGGTGAGTCCAACGCTCACCTCGATTCCGAAATAGGCATTGCCAATCAGTACGACTTGATGACAGAACCTCGTCGGGTAAATTGCCTGGGTTGTGCTGCTCTCTGGAGGCCTTGGCTTAGCGCGGACTCAGTGACACAACAACGGTTCCAGCTCGGAGAAATCATCTACCCTCGTTCTGCATAATCACCCAATCTTTTGATAACCCCCACAGAGAATGTCAAAGAACTCCCGATCTGTTCCTCTGGCATCTGCAAACTCTCGAAACAAAGCTTCGTGACCCAACCTGGATGGGGATCCTTATGGTCGATGTCAATGAGAAAGGCCCCACAAAACAGTATGCTTCAATAACTATTCGGGCTATTGAATATGGCGTTACGTTCATCAGATCCGCTCTCGAACTTTCTTCAAGGTGCGCTCGGCGTGCGAGCGTGTTCACTCGATTTGTCTATCGGTACGTCCATTTGTCAATGAAGAGACTACCGTGATGTTCGTTATTGATCAGAAGAACCTTTTTAGTGATGGGCATTGACAGCGCATACCGCTTTTGATCTATTTATATGAGGAGTTTGTGGTGCGTCCTCGTAGTCCTCCTTTTTGCTCACTTGGACGATGACCGACAGTGCTGCAGCGGCTGCCCTGTTCCAAAAAATTACCATTGCTATTCAGCACCAAAAAATAGTCTCGGTGCGTCTTTCTTCGGCCTCTATTACACCCTTTGACTCAGGTTTCGTTTAGTATATCGACGGTTCGTCCAAGGTTACTCGCGGCTTCCACTGCCCTAAACAGAACACAGTTGTCAGCTCAACAATCCTCGTCTATGACGTCTTACTCAATCTGGATGTGGAAATACAACACGTGTGGAGGAAGAAGTGGACTTTCATAACTGTCATCTATTTGTTACAACGATACCTCCCGTTCTTCGACACAACAGGGCTGGTGCTTCACCGTAGGTATCCAGCGGATCCTTACGCTCTTTCGATCCCTCACACTTTTCTTTAGATCAGCTCGGGGAGAACCTCACCACCAAGTACTGCGAGCTGAACTATCACATCAACGGATGTACGTTCCGACGATACTATTAACAAATTGGTCCTGCTCACATCTCCCAACCAGGGTGTTTCATCATTGGTATCGTGCTGTCGGAAAGTACGTCTCTCGTTGTCGAAGCGATCGAGTCCGTATTCAACGTCAGTCAGTACTTCTTACACTCCGCCTCTGGGCCGTTTGGAAGAGGAGCATTCCAGTGGCGATCGGCCTCATTACCTTCTTCCTCGGATGTTGGATTCCTTGCTACATTCTCTTTGACACATTTCTGAATTCGACTAAATGTGGGTCTGGGCGCTTTTGATGACTGCGAGGATTCTGATGATATGTACCAGTTGCAAACCCTCCGTTACCTCATTTCCGAGGGTGCTTTATCTCGGGCGGCAGCCACATACTATACTTGTGTTGGGTCCTAATGATGGCGTACGACAGCGGTAAGTCACGTCTGCGCCCTGGCGCTCTGGGCTCGGTACACGCTAATCCACGAGTATAGGTACGCTCATCATGATCCTCATACCTGGAGTAGCAGCTTGTAGGTGTTCTTTTTCTGTACGAGCAGTTGGCAAAATGACTTGACCTTTTGCGTAGTTCGGCTGGGTGGAAGCTCCGAGCTCGTGAAAGCCGTATACCGGGATGGTGGGTATTGGTTGAACTTGGCAAAGCCGAAGAGATGTTTGGTTGATCTCAATCCTGAACAGGTGTTATCTACTATGTCTACCTATTCCGTGAGTACTCTGGCCCTATGAGTAATGGGCTTGGAGCGACTGGTTAACTGTTCTTTGCAATCTTCTCTAGTGGTTTCTATGGTCAACGTGATCATTATCCTTACACTCCCGGTAAGTACCAGATACAGTGGACATTGCGATAATCCTGTTGATGAACCTTTTATCCTAGCCCGACCTCGTTCACCTCCTCTCGTCGTACGTATCGATGTCTCTGGGCGAGATACCGTATACTGATTATTTCTAGCTTCGAACGTGTCCTCCACTCCATCCTCGTGAGTCGTGCAGTGCTTCACATACGACGGCTAGCGTCCCTGGACCCTATAGGTCATTCTGTCGATACCCAAGCTCAAATATCGTTTTCCACTCTTCGTACGTCTCGATAAAAGGGAACAGTCAACGCGAATCAGTCCTCGAGTTGGGATTGACGAACTGTCGTACCTCCTGTTTCGCAATCTTATAGATTGCGTTGTATTGCGTTTTTGTACTTATAGTGTTATCTTGGAGGCGACGCGAGCCTCTTCCTTGCAGCCAACTGCACATCGGAGCATTCGCAGGTTGATTTTGAGCGACGTTGGTTTTCACGTTGGATAAGTTGTAGCAATTATTTCCATCCAAATGCTAGCGGTCTTGAGATCTGTGTCGAGAAGCAGACAAAGGTCTGTCACAGGTCCAGATATGCTTTTTGATCGCGACCACGACGCTCCACGACGACCCTTCTCTCAGCCGATCAATGCTATTATCTAACCGTTCTTTTTGTCGGAATCCTGTCTCTGTTTTGAACGTCCGCTCGATAGGTAGCCCCAACCTGTACTCCTATCGAGTGATGCTGGAAGCAAGATAATTTTGGACCAAGAATTTACGTGGTCCTACCCTCAAAAGATATAAGTGATGGATAGTACACGGTATGTCAACTGTTGACGGTACGTGGCATCGTCGGTGTTGCGCTTTACTTCGACTGTGATCATCTTTTGCCCTGAATCTCAGGAACGTGCGCTACCTCGGGAGCACTTTTGGTTTTACCACATAAGGCTCTCCCTCCCGAAGTAGCATCACCCCACCATCTTAGAGCCCAATGGCCAACATCTCTACCGTCACTACCGCGTTGGAGCACCAAAAGATAGTTTCGGTGAGTCCGGGTGTTCCGACAAACATCGGGACTATGGTTACCAACTAATATCGTCTTAGTATATGAACGGTTAGTTGGACCCAGTACAGTACATCGGAGCTTGGGCTCAATACGTTCCTGCAGTTGCCACCTCAGCATTACTCGTTTACGATGTCGCTCTCAATTTCGACTCGGAGATACGGCATATTTGGAGGAAGCAGTGGTCCGTCGTCACGGTCCTATACATGATACAACGATACCTCCCCTTCTTTGATACCGTAGGAGCACTGCTCTATCGTAAGTCTATCGCTCTTGAGCCTTCCGCTACCCACTCCGATCGCTGTTTCTTTTTGTACTGTCCAGACCATTTCGGGGAAAACCTGGACCCACATGATTGCGACATTGATAACCGGATTATCGGATGTAAGTAAATTATGCCTTTGCGTTCGTACGCTCCTGGTACACTATCCCAAAAATTCTATTGCAGGGTCATTCATCTCCGGACTCGTCCTTTCCGAAGGTGTGCAATACTTGCCAGTCACTTGAACCACCACTTCGACCTAAACTCCAACTCCGAATCACACGCGCAGGACTCCTAACGCTCCGCATCTGGGCCGTGTGGAAAACAAGCATTCCAGTAGGTATCGGGCTCCTCGTCTTCTCCCTGGGAGTATGGGCAACAAGTTTTGTCTTGGTTTATCACTCTTTGAATGCAACTCGATGTAAGCTTCTTCTTCACTGTCGAGGAATCCTTTGATGCGATGAACTATCAGTTGATAGACTCCCGGCACCACATTTTCGAGGGTGTTTTATCTCTGGCGGTAGCCACATAATTTTCTTGTGCTGGGTGTTGATGATGATCTACGATACTGGTAAGGTCGTGAGTCGTCGGTCGGGGGGACATGGTCGATGCTGATATTGAATGCTGGTGTTAGTAATGTTGATTATGATTCTGATTCCTGGGTTCTCGATCTGTAAGAAATCTATGATTGGGACCGTGGTGTCACCGTGACTGACCTCATCTTGTAGTCCGGATGGGCGGGATGTCCAGACTAATGAAAGCCATTTATGAAGATGGTAAGTTTCCTTACTAGGCCCCATTGCGCATCCAACCCACTTTCCATAGGTGTTATCTACTACGGCTTTGTTTTTTGTGCGTACACTCACCGGGCTAGTCCTTACGCATGGTCTAACGTCTCACATGCATATTCAGTGATATCGTTGGTCAATGTGGTGGTGATCCTTACTCTACCTGTGAGTCCAAGTCCGCCTTGTTGTAACAGAACTTCAGTGGTCCGTCCCGCTCAGCGCTGACCACTGTCCGCCTCTTGGCTTGATTAGCACGACCTGGTCAACCTTCTCAACGGGTGCGTATCAAGGACATCAGTACCACACTACCGGACATCATTTGACGTCCAAACTGCTTATTACCATATAGTTTCGAGCGTGTAATGCACTCGATCCTCACCAGTCATGCAATTCTTCACATACGGCGAATAGGGCTGGAATCTAACGTGCATTCCCACCACCTTCACGAACTTACTAGCGCGTGGGATGGATCCGTCGAGTTCGCGTCGCCAGAAATTCGTTCTGTCAGGGGCATTCAGGGGAGATGATTGCGCTTTTCGGTTTTGTCGGTATATATGTAATGATAAAGAGTCACTTCTGAACGGAATGGTTTTTCCACTTCAGTCATTGCAATTCATTAGTTTCAACCGTCGAAGCGACATCAATCACAAAATGGAGATTAATTGAAGCTGGTATGACCGTATGAGAGGTGTGTCAATTGATCTGTCAACAGAGTGGGGTTCGGGTATACCGGGCCATCACTTCCATGCTTTGATCATGACCACGACATCCCTCCTCGAAATCGCTTCTCTCACCGACCAATGTCATTATTCAGCGACTGCCCTTTGTCTAAGTCTTGCCTCTTTCCCATTCAGAGTGAAATCATAACCTCCGACTTGCATCCCTACCCAGGCCTGCGTATGCATGACTCAAGAATATATTATCACCTAGGGCTATGATTGTGTAGACCGCACTGGTTTGCACTTCCAATTGAAGCAAAGGCCCTCTTGAGATACCCGACATTGCCGTAAACGTTTATTAACGGTGCGTAGATTCGTTGATGTTGATATTCGTTCGGATTGTGATCATCGTTCGACCATCTCTCCTAGACTCACACTGCCAATAATGCAGTTGAGAAGGCAGCGCTGTGATTTGTCACATAAAGCGTTTCCTACCTCTGCATCACCTCAGTATCTCGAAGTCAGATCAACAGATGAAGATCCGAGCTGGTACTATGAGGGGTGTAGTAGGAGAGAATCTGCGGTATCACTTGATGTTTGTGAGGGGATTCAGGTGTGGAACATGCTACATAATCCGTGTCTTGCCTAAGACCACAACGCCTTCACAATGCTTTCTCCGTCAGTCGTGCAGCGGCTGTCATTCGTCAGAGTCCTGCTTCTCTTTCACCGCCTGCTTGGGACGTATGTATGGCACAAATACTGTATAAAAATTATTAGTGAGATTCGGGTGACGTGAGATTCGAGTCCGGCCAGTGAGATTTCCTCCTCAACGGAACTTCCATGGGTGAGATTTGCTTCTCTTTGAGCCGTGATACCTGAGATTGTTGAAGGAAGCAACTCGATTCGAGTGGGCTTGGGCAAACTTCAACTCGCTCGATGAAAGGATCCAGCGGAGGGGTGCTTCCTAGTGTTACCCACGGCTCGGCTTGAGCTGTGGCTAAGTCGGCTTCAAGCCAAGCCAAGCCAAGCCAGTTCCAAAAATGGCTTGGACTGGAGCCACTCCCCGGCTTGGCTTCTGAGCAGCTCAAAAGCCGGCTCAGCCAGCTTCAGCCACTTGAATTATGAGACTTTCAAATTGGATGATAATATGAAATTTATACCTAATATATGGTATGTAGTACCTCTTCCTTGTATATAGACTTCATACATGCCATCCCTACCTAGTATGCGACAAGAAACAGGTGTGAGAAGGCCACGTTATGAGACCCGGGGTAGACCCGGGTTAGCATACAGCCCCAGCTAAACTCTGAAACTCTGACTGCCCACGCGCATCCATGTAGTTCAGTCCTCCAATACCTGTGAGGTGTAGCAGTAGAGTAAATACTTATTTAGACTGTAATTGAAGTATCAAAACCCTGAAAAATCAAGGGGAGGATTTTAGTGGCTGGAGCCGCAGCTCAGCTGGCTCAAGCGGCTTTTGAGCCAAGCCACGTGCTACGAATCAGCTTCTAAGCCACATCCAAGCCGAGCCGAAGCCGAGCCCAGCCAGCCGTGGGCAACACTAGTGCTTCCGTCAATCTCCCACGCTTCGGAAATTTGCGATTTCCCAGCACGTGATGGTTGATTTGCCGCCGCCACTTCAGTCACTCGTCAGGATTCAGACTCTTTCTCCTCCTTTGGTGCCCACCATCAGTTCTCATCCGGATAGTTGGCTTACGATGGAACTTTATGCTTAGATTCTTATTTATATTGGGGTCAGATGAATCTAGTGGCCAAAATACCTGGCATACGGTGGGTCCTCCCGCATGGAGATTGCACTCCTTGTAATGTAGCTACTTGCATCTCCAAGCCTTACAGATGACCTCAGACCCCGTATTCCTCATATCTGGCTCATCAATATCAGCCACGCTGTTGAAGTGCTTTGGTCGTGCTGCTGGTACTACATGCCTGTGCATTCTCAGGGCTGAGTACTACTACTGTCCAACAAATGGCCTGAGTCTTTTTACCAGAATTTTCAAACAATAGGAATCACCACTCCGTTGTGTTCTCGATGGCTTACTCCATAATGGAATTCTGTAATCCTTCACACATGCAACACACGCAAATTTCAATTTATGTGTTAACTTCATCAAGTGCGTCGGTGTGATATTTTCAAGGTCTTGGTTTTATCTCCTTCTAAATGTAGCCCCTCCCTCCATCTTGATTTTCCAGTAGCTATGAATGCAACATGTTTTGTTATTTGTTTTGAGAAGCATTAGGTCGAGAAACTCAAATACCAGCTTCCCAATGTATTTCGGTGCGCTGTTTGTACGCTCGCGCTATCTTCCCCTCTCCCCCACCCTCTACATCTTCTCGCCGTGTGGAGGCAAATCAACCATCACGTGCTGGGAAATCGCAAATTTCCGAAGCGTGGGAGATTGACGGAAGCACCCCTCCGCTGGATCCTTTCATCGAGCGAGTTGAAGTTTGCCCAAGCCCACTCGAATCGAGTTGCTTCCTTCAACAATCTCAGGTGTCACGGCTCGAAGAGAAGCAAATCTCACCCATGGAAGTTCCGTTGAGGAGGAAATCTCACTGGCCGGACTCGAATCTCACGTCACCCGAATCTCACTAATAATTTTTATACAGTATTTGTGCCATACGTATGGGCTGTCTCCTCGCCGAGTTATGCGTGATATAAGATATCTAGGATCAAGATCGGATTTTGTATGGCTCCCACTCTCGTAGAAGGACTGATATAGAATATCAGAGCAACTCATGTAGGTGAGTAGATCCGTCAGTGCTGCCAAGTATCACAACTCAAATCATCTTGGCACCCTCATTGGCGTGGAATGAAGTTAGGAAGGTGGTGGTGTTCTTTCTGCTATATATATATGCGTCCGTACCCATCACCCTTACACTTCGGAGGCCCAATGGTCGAAATCTCTACCGCGCTCGAGCACCAGAAGGTAGTTTCCGTGAGTTCAAGTACGACAGAAGCTTTGGCCGCCGACTAATCTTGCCTCAGTATATGGACGGTTGGTTGACCTTGACACCAGCATTGTAACTTTGCTTCAACATGTCCTCGCAGTTGCCAGCACGGTGTTACTCGTTTATGATGTTGCTCTCAACTTCGACTCGGAGTTGCGGCATATCTGGAGGAAGCAATGGTCCATAGTCACGGTCCTCTACCTCGTACAACGATACCTCCCCTTTACCATGGGCTTAGTACTCCATCGTATGTTCATCACTCTGGCTTACCGCCTTGTTAACTGTGTGGTCTTCACTAATATTCTCGATCAGACCATTTTGCAGAAAATTTGAGCCCGCAATATTGCGACCTCAATTACCGTATCGGTGGATGTAGGTGCATCGGTACCTCTGCATTCGTACGAGTCTTTGATGTCATGTGCACGAAACTTCCGTTCTAGGGTCCTTCATCGCTGGAGTTGTTCTTTCTCAAGGTGTGCTCGATAATGGTTTCACCGCGGGACGCCAGAGCTTAACCTCTCTCTGCAACACAGTACTCCTAACGCTTCGTATCTGGGCCGTGTGGAAAAGACGCACATCAATGGGAGTCGTTCTTGTCGCCTTCTTTTTGGCGATATGGGCGCCAACTTTTGTGTTCCTTTACCGATTTTTGAATGCAGCTCAGTGTAAGCCTTTCCTCTAGTGTCAGGGGACCCCTCGATTATTTATCATTCGATGTTTCATCAGTCGACAGGCTACAGATATCCCATTTTCGAGGGTGTTTTATCTCTGGTGGAAGCGACATCCTTTACCTATGCTGGGTGTTAATGATGATCTATGATACTGGTGAGCTCGTCGATCGTAGCCTATAGGACATGGTCGATTCTAAAGACTCGTGATAGTGATGTTAATCATGATCCTGATCCCCGGGGTCTCTGTCTGTAGGTCACATATGGATGTGATGCCGCCGTGACCGATACATTCTCTAGTCCGGATGGGTGGGAGGTCTAAGCTCGTAAAAGCTATTCATGAAGACGGTCAGCACCTATACTGGGTACCATCTCGTATCTAATGTGTTGCTCCTAATAGGTGTTATCTACTATGGATTTATCTTTCGTGCGTATTCCCACTGAGCTAGGCAGAACCCTACTAACGGCCCAAATCTAGTGATAACCTTGGTCAACGTGATTGTGATCCTGACTCTTCCTGTGGGTCTAGATCCCAGTTGTATCAGGGCCGCTTGAATGTTTCCCGCTGACCTTTCTTCTCTTCGTTCAAACTTCAAACAGCACGACATGGTTCACCTCCTTACTGCGTGCGTACCGAAGCCGTCTATTCTGGGTCACCGATCATTGTTTGACATCAGTGCCAACAGGTTTGAGCGGGTAATGCACGCAATCCTCACTAGCCATGCAATCCTCCACATACGACGAGTAGCATCGCAGCCTGACGTACATTCCCACCACCTCGGCGAATCCGGCGTGTGGGACGGATCCTTTTTTAACGTTGATTGAACTTGGGCTTTAGTTATCAAATACCGTAGTGGTCGAGATGCATGTAGGCCGAACTTACTACTGCTAATGTTTTGCGGTTCAGTCATCAATTTGTCATCTTCATATTGGTTCGTTTCCCAGTGGAATGCACGCTCCTATCTCTTACCTTTTTGCCATGGCATTAATGCGAGCTCGGCGGAACTACTTAGGAATACGATTTTACGCAGGGACCAGGACTCGTCATTGACTTGGTCGTCGGGCCGGGGCAGTGGCTTTGAGAGCAAGCGCTCATTGCGTAATTACGATTTGAATGCGTTAGTAATGGCGATCATCATGCAAATAAATGTCGATGCAACCATGTCCCAGAACGTCCATCTGCATGCTCTCTCTGAGAACCTATATAAGGCTCTCGCTTCTCCTCCTAGTACTCGCCATCTCTCTCATTATTTCCCCTTTCACTGAAATTTCTACTCCCCCCCAACGTCGCCATGTCGATTAACGCTAGCGTACCGACATCCCAATCCGAATGGAAAGCAGCTCTCAATTCGCTACCTACGACGCCTGACAACATACCAGTCTTCTTCTTCGCACACGGATCACCTTCACTTGCGTTTCCGAAAAGCAGTAGCACCAGTGTCGGTCCAAGAGCCGCTCTCTCAGCATACCAAGGCCCCGACGGTCCACTTGCCAACTTTCTACGCGATTTTGGACCCACCTTGTTGAACAAGTACAAACCAAAGGGCATCGTCGTCTTCAGTGCACATTGGGAAACTTTAGGAGAACGGGTAGTTACGGACTATGGAGATGAGAACCCTCTGTTGATGGACTACTACGGATTCCCAAAACCGTTGTATGAACTCAAATTCAAATCGAGAGGTGATTCCAAGCTCTCGAATCGAGTTGTTGATCTGTTTAAGGAGGTACGTGTTTTCGTGATCTTTCCATACTTTTCTTTACGCTGTACCCTGTAGGCGGGATTCCTCGCACGGACCACACCGAAACTCGAGCCAAGAGGAGAAGACGGAAGGGGTTTCGCGGGTCCTGGATTCGACCATGGGGTCTTCGTTCCATTCAGAGTCATGTTTGGAGAAGAATTCACGGATGTGCCCATTGTCCAGGCGTCGATAGACGCCAGCATGAGTCCTGAAGGGAACTGGAAAATCGGAAAAGCCGTAGCTCAGCTGAGGAAAGAAGGGATTCTCGTTCTGTCTGGTGGACTTCCTATCCACAATCTACGTGATTTCGATTCCTTCAATCCGGATACCGCGAAACCTCTCTACCACGAGTTCCACAAGGCGCTGGTGGATGCTGTTCAGGTCCCAGAGGTTTGTGCTTGCGTCTCCGTTTCCGGGCTTTGGTCATTGACATCCTTATGACATGCAGTTGGACGCACGCAAGAAGGCCTTAATCGCTCTTACTTCTCATCAAGGCTTCCGACTGGCGAACCCTCGGGAAGATCACTTTGTGCCTTTATACGTTGCGGCGGGGGCTGGTGAGGAGGGGCGTGTACAAGTATTAAACGGACTGTATGGAATTCCCACTGTAGCTTTTGGGCTGTAAGTGTCTATTGGTGTTGGTAGGCATGGACACTGTGAACTAAGTCTTGGAATAAAATTTTGGAGCCCAACACCCTTGTCCTCGAACACGCTGGGAGATTTTCTTCCCGAGTGGTTCCTGTTGCCGTGACAGATTCTCGGTCCAAGAAAGCGGATTAAATTAGTGAACTGGACATGGGAGCGGTATCCATCAGTTGAAGGTCGATTGCAATGACCATGATTGCATATCATTCTACTCTCAACCACCTATTCCAGGACTCATCAACCATTCCAACTCCATACCTCGCCCGAGGAGGCTGAACCGTTAAATAATCCAGGCATTCTACAGCGACAGTCCGTACAACCGTCGCTCTAGTAGGAGTTAGCCTGGAGGTGACTAGGCCTATAGGTGGGCCCTGATGTCAAGTTTTCCGAGGAGACTTTGGCCGTGGTCGGTAGCGTTGGAGAGGTTGAGGCGCGCCTCACAGCCGCGAATGTTCCCCTATGTGGCCCATCCGACTCTTGCATAAGGTTGAATTCAGCATCGAGGTCCAGATGAAAGAAGTCTTATTCGTACTTTTGCACAAGGAATACCTGTAGACCAATCAAATCGAATGTAAGGGACAGAAAGGAACAACTCACGTCAGTGTGGAAGCCTTCCTGTGCCAATGCCGTTCCTTCTTATACTCGTTCAGCGAATCTCTCTATACTGGTGACTCTGAAAACCTGCCGGTCGCATTGACCATTAAGATGTGTTCTGTTGGGTCTTCACCAGGCGTGGCACTGAGTTGATTGAAAGATGGTGAGTCGTTCGTCGTAATGTTGCAGGTGAGCACTTGAGTTTTAGAGCCGAAAGACTCGCATTCAAATTGATCAGAAGTCCCTAAACTCCAGTACGCCGGGCGAGTATGCCGCATGAGCCCCTCGGTAATTCGTCCTAGGTGGGGGATTGCAACGCAGATTGAAAGAACGGAAAGAACCTGGCACTTATTGCTCTGAGAGTTACTGAGAATCGGCAAGGACTGGAAGGACCGGCAAGTGCGTTTCTCAGTTGTAGCGCTCGACCAAAAGTAGGCTAATCGCTGATCACAGTAGGGCGTGCTGGGGGCATCGGGACAGGGAGCGGTTGGCCCTGAAAAAATCAGAACTCACATCGCGGCTCGCCAGCCCAGACTAAGACTGAAAGTGACATTCTACTAACACAGGCCCCCAGTCGATGTAAGGATACTAAGATGTCCAGACGCGATCGCGATTTCGATGTTCCCGCACTCTGATGGGGAAAGGTTGCCTCGAAGCCGAAGAAGGCGAGGAAGAACGCCAGGCCAACAAAGTTTTGCGAGCCACGGAGACAATGATATCCAATCAAGCATTATCAGGTTAGCATATACAATCCACAATCATCAAAGGGGTATGTGAGGCTAGTACCGGTCAGGAGGTGTACATACATAACAAGCGAAGGCGAATAAGGACAAGCAGAGGTAAGAATGGAGCGGAGGTAAGAATGGAGGGGAGGTTTCTATCCATAATAGATCCTGTATTCGGAGGTCAGATTAGCTAGCTTCGGTAAGAGTAACGATGAACATACCCTCCCGAGGTAGTGGATATTGGCTGGAAATCCGTCCGGCCAGACTCGACAAAGTGATGCAGAACTTGAGGCCAGTCTTCTCGAGTATCCCAGGTAATTTGGGAAGGTGGATCGACTTCGACAGGCAGCACTTGGGAGATGTCGCCGCATTGAAGGATGATAATAAGAGTCCCGATGCCACCATTCCGACGACAACGTTCCTCGCGGTCTCGAATGTCATTCAGCACGAGTGGATCTCGTATGAACTTTCGCGGGTTTACTATGTGGGTTCCTCCGATCGAGAATCTAGGAAATGAAGGGGATGAATCAGCGTCACCAGCCACGAGGTACCAGCGAGTTGGAGCGCAATTTACCGGCGATGTGATTGAGGATGACTTTGTGGGGTAAGTTGGATAAGGAGGGCGCTTTGCCGGATATTCGAGGGCACGCGTTTGATTTGTAGGGCCTGAAAGCCTGCCCAACCGAGGAGAGTCGTGTGCGCGGAGGTAAACCTCCGGAGATTTTTGACTATATTCTCGTCCGTAGAAACTGCGTACGAAGCTGATGCCCTCTGTTTTTGTGACTGGGTGTGCTGGCATATGGTTTTGTGACCCGGCCAATGTATTTTTTGGCATTCCGGAGACTGACGCGGCTAGTCAGCACCCTGTTGGGAAATAATAGGCTTTATGACACGTACGCAGTACTGAGTGATCATCTAGAGCAAATAGGCGATTAGATTGTGAAATGTGAGACGAAATGACGACGTACGCAGCCCCCGCACAGACGAAATCTCGATGTGGGTGTCTCCGCAACCCCGCAGCGGTCACAAATACGATAGCCTCGTGGTTTCTGGTGCTGAACAGGAGGCGTGTAGTAATTCGCAGCGGCCGGTTGAGAATACATGTCGAAGAAATGGTCGACTTTGTCGCTGGTGCAGAATTCTTGCGCCTCGGACACGGACCATTATATAGAGCTGGGACCGACAATTTTGGGAAACTATGGTGGGACGAAAACACAAAAGAGACGGAATTGCAGCCATTTCCGTTTCTTTAGAACGTTCCCCTCCATGCGCATTGCAGATGAGAGAATAAAAGAAAGAGAGGATGTCACGCTCATGGTCACAAGAAAAAACAATAAATCCACTTGGACTGCTGCTTGAACCGCTTCCTTTTTGACCGACAAACAATTACTGGCCTCAAAACTCACACCAATTTCTCATTTTAGTATAACCAAACGAACACCCTTTTCTGGACATCCGATGTGTACGCATTCAATGTTTCTTACTCCAAGTCACTATCAAAATCTATCGTTCCACGGGCGTTCAATCCTGCCATGAGCATTGCCTCGAGGTCCCTTCGCTGCCGCCTTTCCCAGCACGGTTTTTACTTCCGCATCTCGAGATCTCAAGATTCACCCGATGTTCAATCTCAGGCCTCGCGTCCGAAGCTCGTTGGAGTTACTCTGTTCACCCTGACCAAGATGCCCCAGCCAAAACCTTTCAAGCTAATTCGACCCTCCAGGCATCCAAACTCAAGTTTCAACGATGTCTCCTGTGCATCATGATCTAAGAGCTTCCATTGGAGTCCTATGATCAGCGTCTACTAGTACCTGTGGTGAATTGCCTTCATCACGTCCTGTGTGCGTCTGAGTGGTCTAGCCGGTGAGTCGCTCATTAGTCCAAGATCAATCCACCTTGTGGATGGGCAATGGACGGGTGCCGTTCGGGCTGTCACGGATCCGAAGATACCAAAATGTCCCTCTTTCTCAAACTCGTACTGTAGGTGTTCAAGAACGTGCACGTATCGTGGTACCTCGGTCAAATTTATCCCGGCTCCCGGTTACAAGGTCTTCATTGATTGACGCGCTTATCACGCCTCGGGACATGTTTCGAACCTATCATATCAGGTCTGATCCTACTCGGACCACTCGGACTCTACCTCACCGCTTTTCGTCCAACTTGGCACCTGCGCATTCCTCGAATAACAGCAATTCAATGGGTTGCTATTCAATCAACGCCTCCGAATCCCCGTTCATGACATAGGTATTCTTGATTTATTAAACACGCCTTCAACGCAAATAGGAACTGAATTTACAGTCGACGACGATCTTGCAGATCACAGATGTCCAACAGCAATAATCGCCGGTGTGGTTCTCCATGATGTGATGAACTCCCTACTATGTTTGATCACTATTCTTGATGCTTCTAAATGACTTATGAATCGGCCTGTGTCCTAAATGCAGGACAAGAAGCCAGTCGTGTCTGTTTACGTCTCATCAAGACTCATGCTCGAGGAATACCCCCCAAATTCGGCTATGTGCCATTGTCGGCATTCACTAGTCCAAGTACACCCACAACTCGTGACAAGAAGGTTGAAAGAGACCAAGATCCCCTGGCGGTTTGATACTGCCCCGGAATCAAGGCTGCGCTCCCGCAGTGCTCCTCTCTTGGGGTACTAGATCGAAATGAGCTCAAGGCTAAACTATTCGTTCTTCTGTTTTACCCGAGGGAGTCAGCGGGGCCCTCACGCGCCAGGGCTTCTGTTCTCTCACCACCTGCTAGAACTTGTTATTTGGTTGTTCTTAGTATGGCCCTTGAGGCAACCCGAGGCCCTCCAGAGATCTATTTGTGTGGGTCCACGCATATGGACGTCGGGCCTCGAACTCTGCGGACCGAAAAAAAGTGTTCGCTGTCCGGATATTGAATCACTACCTATCACTCTCCGCTGCTTGTGGTCTCAAGAAGCTGTTCGCGTTCGAGATGCACGTGAAAGATATTTCGAAAGCTCTTGGTTCTGCCCTACAGCTACGGTTTGCACGCGCCCGGCCACGCCTGTGTGTGCTGGCTCCATGGGCAGCCTCAACATCGGCACTGTATTCCTGACACTGGAGCCGAGTGAAAACTGTCGACAGAATACAAGATAATTGTATACGTATCGATGGCTGCTACAAGGTCCTGAAGTCACCCATACCAAAGAGCAGGCATACCGTCAGTGGGACGATCTACCACATGAACCTCTCCCTCAACCCAGCTCCAATCCACACGCAACCCTCCTATCCTTAACCTCGCCAGCTCGTTCCTCACGTCGTGTGAGTCTAAACGATCGACTCCCTCCTTCGGCTGCTGGCCAAACTTCACCTTGAATGATTGTAACCGTGCAACCTGCATGTCGAACCCAGGAGGTCCGGTCCGCATTCGTGCGAGTTGTAGAATGGTTTCGACATCGTCCGGGGAACAGTTAGAGATCTCGATCCCCTCGAGGCACGGGCAGATAACTCCAACGGCGTCTTGCTGGAATCCCGGTGTGAGTTCGCGGAAAAATCTTTGGTTCAGGAGTGGTCGGGTAAGAGGCCGGGCTGGGTCAACGTCCTGTCCTGTCGCCCTATCTAGCCTTCTCAAAGGTCCCTCAAGCAGAGGCCTTTCTTGCTTCACAATGAGCGACTTTAGTGAAGGCAAGTCCTCCAAGGAACGTAGAAGAACCTCTTCTTGCAGGATAAGGTTCACGTCTAAGCGCGTCAGCGTACTCGCACAACCGGATTGGATAAGAAATTCGTGGAATGGGGCTTCTCGTTGTTGGTCTGAGCGCGGAATATCTGCCAGAGAGGAATCGACGATGTGGTGGATAGTAAGTTCTGTGAGAGATGGTGTGAGGATTGCATCGAAGACTTTCCGGATCTCCTCGATGGTGATAGCTTCACGGCGAAATGAAGACCTAAAGAAGCCCAGGCCGTGGAAGGAAAGGTGGAGTTTGCGGAGGCTGGGCCACCTCACAGGAGCATCTGTATAGGGACCGGGTGTGGTGTTGACGCTTGTCGACAAAATGTGCGGACTAAAGACCAGCACGCACTCGGCCAACGACGGGAATAGCCTCGCAAAACGCTCAATGAGAACGCTTGGAAGAAGACTCCCACTAGGGTCGACGACATGCAGATGGGTCAATGTTGACCGTTGGGGTGTTTTACGATCAAATATGGCTTCTGGGATGCGGCACATGTGGAGTCGGCTCAGTCGGTGGGTCTCCGCTGCTTCAAGGAGGTGCGCGAGCAACTTCTGCGGTCTCTCCGAATCCGTTCTAAGAGCCGTTACTGATATGTTCTCCAGTAATGGTAGACTTCCGGAAGAAAGGTGTGCTACGAAAGCATCCATGATATTGTCGGGGATATGTGTGAGCGTGAGCGTCCTCCAGCGACTCGAATACCTAGACACAAGAGTTCCGAAGTCGCGATAAATGTCCCGGTAAAAATATGGAGATGTGTTCCAAGCTGGCGTACGCATCTGAGAACCAGAGAGTCCCATCGACACCGAAACGTTAATCGGCATTGCCCCCGACCTTTCCAACCATGACTTTAAACCATCTTTCCTGGCACGTAGGAGAAGATTGTATCGGCCCTGGTCAGATTCGTTCAACGGGATGGGAAGGTTGATGTGTATGGTATCCCATAGCTTGGGCGTTTCCAGAGCTATTTCTCGCCACGAACGACACACCCTCGTGAGCAGCAGGGGGGCTTGCGCGATTTCGCGAGTTGGAAATCCCTCGGGCAAACACTGGGTGAATATCTCAATCAACACGTCTGTTGAAACTCTTCGAAAGGGGGATAGGAGTGTGTTGTGTTTGTTAACAAAGATCTGTAGTCGTTTACGATCGGCTTTCAAACGAGAGATCTCTTCGTCCAGCTCTATTAAGCGTTTTGACGGGTCCAGGACAACATTCTTGATCTGAATGATCTCTTGCGGGGAGGGTGCGTAATTGGTGTCGAGAACAGCCGCGAATGGGGAATCGGGAAGGCTTATCATTGTCCGAGAGCAGCACCCTGCAGTTTTACATGAGTGCGACGCACCTGTTGAATGGTTTTCTGACATACCGCGGTATATACCCTTCTTGTACAGCTTGGGTAAAACAGCCAGGCGGTTGAAGACGAGTTTGAGATGGAAATACTGTTGTGAGCTTTGGTGCGAATGAGTCACATCCAAGTCACGTCGCATTATGAACGAGACTCGGCCTCAGTTTCCCACCTATAGAGTGCACGGAAATAGGACAAAGTGATGAATTGTATGACCGAATGCGAACCTGTGTCTTCGTCAGATGTGCCGATAACTACAGACTATACAGGTGTAGGCTGTATTGGGACCTCAGAAGACCCATTGAGATTCGACATATTCATAAGATAGTCCAAGAGCCTCCAGAAGAGGAAAGGCGCTGTTGGCATATGTATCGATATATCTGGGATCCATAGGGAGCAGTCACGGGGAATGGCGTCGTATAGTCGTTATGCTTATTGCTGTGGGATGGTGGGCTCATTCGATTCAACTATAGCAATGGGGACGGATTAGGCGAGGCGCAACTTTCAAGACGGTCCAACGTACAACACCTTGTTAATTGGTATATCTTCATGTCTCCTCTTTTCCTCGCATCTCTGCGTTCTTGACGCGACCACAGCTCTTTGGCCTATTTTTGAGCACCTCTGTCCGCTCGGACTAGCATTCTATACGGCTACAGAGCTGTTGGCTAAGTCGGGCCGTACCGAAGCAATTGTAACGCACCGTACACTTGTCGAAACGGGGAGCATGTATTGACTTTGCTTCTGTCAGACGTTTGGGTCTGAATAGCTTTATGTGACGATCTGTTCCACGGTCCTTTCCTTTCTGATACTAGCATGTTGGGTTTATCCAGGGTATCGATAGCTTCAGTTGCTTGGTTGGGCGATGTGATTGCAACGGAGAAAGAGGGGAAATGGCAGATTGTTGAGCAGACATTAGAGTCGAGCTTGGTCGTAGAATGCCACCCTAAGCTCTGGAGAACGTAAAGCATACTTTCATATCTTGAGCTGGAAATCATGGAGAGTAGAATTGGAGACACTTCAACGGAAATTATTCACCAGTCCAAGCCCCGATCCGCGAGGAAAGAATCCAGAGCCAATGTATTTGCCGTTGACTGATCATATTGTGTAGCGAGGATCCTGAATCAAAAGGTGATAAATCGTTTCACAACTTTCCTCAGAGGTTACTGCAAGACCGACAGGATGGTCGAGGCATAAGGGCACCATGCACTCTGCTTGGTCATCCCCGCGTCCAAATCACGTTAATAATTGCCTGCCGCACGGCGAAAACTCAGGTCGAACCGAAACCACCAAGTTACAAGTGTCAAGTACAGGCCCAAGCAGGACCTGCGAGGCTCAATATCAGGTAAGAAAGCCTCTAATTTCCCCCGCTTCAACCAAAGGGTGTATGTTTATGACCATCTAGAACCTACAATCATCAATAATGGAACAACAGACAGCAGAGCTCCTTCGAGCTTCTGTCGACCGTGCCCTATTCATCGAAGACTGTTTCCGCCAAAGATCACCTTTTTGCGACCGAGAGATCATTGCCGAGCATCTTCCAGTAATTCGGAGCGACACCGAGCGACTCGATGATGAGATCGCTCAGCTCAAAACGACTTTGAGCCTGTTGGAGAGGCATCGGGATCGATTGAACGACTCCATCGAAAAAGGAAGGTGGTTAGCATTCCCACCGCCAGTTCGCAAGCTACCAAGCGAGCTCGTAGCCAATATCTTCACATTCGCCCTCTCCTTCGACGACGGATATAATAGACTCTTCTCAATCCCCAAGGAGCACGACCTTCCTTTGCCCATCCCTATGTCGTTGTCGGCAGTGTGTAGCTCTTGGAGAGAGACTGCACTTTCCACGCCGCATCTGTGGTCGGCCATCTCACTTGAACTTGATGAGAATACGGAAGCCGATCAAGAAGTAGAGCATCTGCGGTTGATCACGGAATTGTTCATAGCACGCAGTCACACATCTCCTCTAACGCTTCGTGTGTGCTCTCTCACTGATGTCCCGGCGATTGAAACTGGTGACCCATTCGCGATGGCCATTGATCATGCACTGGAAACACTGTGCCAGCGCTCAGCTCAATGGTTCAGTATCGATTTAATTCAGGCGCTTCCCTTATACTTTTTACCGGCCTTCCAGAGTGTAACAGGGAATCTGCCCAATCTTCGCACACTCTCAGCCACGGCCGAAGCTCTCCAGGACTTGTCATTCATATTTGCCGGCTCATGTCCGGCTCTCAGGTCGATTGAACTGCTCTGGTGGACTACATTAGGGCCCGGAGATAGTCTCTACCCAGGCTTGGATGCTGTTCCATGGCGTCAAGTAGAGGACCTCATCCTTTGCAAGCACGACATGAGCCTCAGGCCCTCTCTAATAGAACTTGTGTCGTGGTGTCCAAGCCTAACATCATTAAACTACTCCCACAACCCAGACAGCACCGCCCATGCAGCCAACCATATGCATATATCAGCTGGTCATATAAAGTCCAATATAGAAACCCTATCCCTCACATTGTTTCCCAATTATACTGACTCGCTCTGGGCGACGTTCGCTAATCAGATCACCCTTCCACGGCTATCCTCGCTCACCCTCCACAAGTACTCCTGGCGTGAAGTTAAGACTGGAGACATTTCCCCCATCTTGCGGTGCATCTCCCGGTCGTCCTGTCTAATCACTACCTTGACGATCGGGTATAACACCCTCGAGAGGGCGCAGTTGTATCGCGATTTATTTTCTCTCACGCCAGGGCTGACGTCCCTCATTGCACGCAATGATGATGGACCTTCGGTTCATGGAACTCTGTTGCGACACAATCCGGCGAGAGATCTTCGAGATCTTCTAAACCTCCTACTCGTTGACCACAATCCCGTCAACGGCGAAACCTCCCCAGATCTTTTACCTCGACTCCGAAACATAGCACTTGACCTCGACGGCACTGATGAAGATCTCGAAGCTATATATGAATTGGTGAAATCTAGGTGGATACCTGACCAAGAGATGTCACCGCAGGTTGTCGTCGATTGCCTACGGTCCGTTACGATCACTTTACCGTCACTTCCTGAACGGTCGCCTTTGGAAGAGCTGAGGAAACTCGGTGAGGAGGGATTAGAGGTCTTTATAAACGCTGGACGCTAATGACGGGGTTGTTCCTGGTACTCTGTTCCTAAGTAAACTTTTGTATTCAAATAGTTGCGAAGAATCAAAACTCGGAGATGTTTGAGCTCCTGCGCTGGACCTGATAAATGCTCTCGAAAATGTTGAACTTGAGCACGGCGGTCGGGAACTGAAGACTAGGAGGGTGGCGTGGCGTATCACTGGCACCACCTGTTCATTTAGATATCCATCGTTCCAAGGACGGCCGTCAACGCGAAATGCGAGGGCAAGATAAAGATAAATGATTATCATCCATTCATTCACCAGCGTCTACACGGCGTCAACAACAAAGACACATGACAAAATAAACCTGCACACCCTCGAGAAGCCAGCGACACTCGTCGAGTCCGACAGTAAGCCCTGCCCAAGCCGACATAAATACCCCCAAGCACTGCTACCACTCTAGGCGTCCAATTTGGTATGTGTCCCAGCCAAAGAGGCCAAGAACCCAACGCTGACGCCGGCGAAACCATCCCCCGATGGGGTAGTCCAATATACTGATAACCAGCTTGGAGCATATCTAACGAAATATGCCAGCTTTAACCGTCGAATCTTCCGTTCTGGAGGTGACTGAGGGTGTTTCGGCTTCCAATAACCCCGGTAGTGGTCCGTTGACAAAATTCGTCGTCGTGGTCGTGCTGGTGGTCTTTACAGCGATAGTAGCCAAGAAGTGGTTCTTCCCGTATACGATCGAGGATTTGAAGGACTTGGTGACGAGTATCGATGACTTGATCACGGTGCATACGGGTCTTGGGTGGAATTTGCTAGGGGATTCTGTGGCGCGGTTTAGGTGTAGGCTAGAGAGGTAGGTGTGGGCTGGTACACACCTTGTATCAGAATAACTGCTGACATCCTCCTCCCCAATCCCTCCTACTTTGCTTCGTACGCCTGACTATCGCCATTCGAACATCCCGCATGGCCAACTTGGAACCAATGTAGACAGAACGACGAGGTGCGCCAGATCATGATCACAAGTGTCGCGGAACCAGAAAGGACGAAGATGCTAGCTTGGGTAGCATTCCAATGGTGCCAGTTGAAGCGGGTGAATGCCTGCCATGCATTGCTGTCGCAGTTAAAGTACGAATTAATGGTACGTGGCCTGTCTATAGCTGATGGCAAAGACTTTTAGTGAACATTATGCAGCTCAAAATCGAAGAAAGAAAGCGTACCTTGAGCACTAGCGCATGGCCCGCAATCACGAGAGGGTGATGCTACCCAGCTCATCGCCGCTCCCGTGGGTCATCGTCGTCCACCTTCACGCTGGTCGTCCATCATCACTGCCTCCTGCCATTCACATTGAACATTTCACCTGTGTTCATCTTTTGTTCTCCGATGCCGCTTGCTCGTACTCTTTGGAATTGATTTGCCTGGTTTGATGTATCCAACGATCCAGGAAGATTATAAGAGGACCGTGAAAGATGAGATAGCCAGCACAATGACTGCGAGCGTGACTCGCT
The DNA here is from genome assembly GCA_024721195.1 of Marasmius sp. AFHP31. Classification (NCBI taxonomy): domain Eukaryota; kingdom Fungi; phylum Basidiomycota; class Agaricomycetes; order Agaricales; family Marasmiaceae; genus Marasmius; species Marasmius sp. AFHP31. The sequence goes on from JANHQD010000470.1 coordinate 61,453, forward strand.
ACGGCATTTCCCCCTATTCCGTGTCTGTATTGACCCTCGTGCGATGAATCTGCGTGGCCATTCGCTATGGTAAGTACAGTCGTCGAGGAAGAAAAAAAGACAGCCGTACCATTGCCAAGGATTGCTGCCTAGGTTGTCGGATGGATACGAGATCCCTACGATAGCATCGTTTGCCTGCTCTCAACGTCTTCGAGCATTGTGAGCTGTCGATGCAAAGAAAAAAGCGGGGTCGCAGGTGGGTGGAGGTTTGAGGAAGAGGCTATGTAAGCGGGGAACAGCTGAATATGGCATCTATGAATCCCCGAGGTTCATCCGAGTCGAAAATCCGAGAATCATCCGAGAGCTGTTCGTTCCACGGGACCATCGATCTTCTTCACTCACGCCCACTGGCACCCACTCCCAGACCTTCCTTCATTCGAAGATTGCGGAACTCGGACTCAAGAAATTTAACATGTAATAGGTTCGATTCGAGACTGGATCCCTCTTAGGCTAGAGTGAGAGGACCGGGCAAACGCATGTAAGTCGAGCAGTTGTATATTTACATTCTAACAAGATTCCAGCAGCGATTCTACCTATTTTTATACTTTTGGTCCTTCCAAATAAATGCTGATACAGAGGCAAAGAAGTCTCCTGTACTTTCGGCCCCACTCCGCTCCTAATATTAACGGTACACAAGCGTACTTTTACGAGGTCGCAAGCTCGGGTTTGTGCTGCGCATGCGTAATACTTGGTGGGTGCATAAGGCATTGGTCGACGTATCATGGCAACGAAACGATGGGCGCGAACGCGGGAGCAGTATTAGTGGCGACACACTATCGTTCAAACGTTCTCTTTGGTAAGATTTCTACATCAACATACCATGAACATTCACTCCAATTAACTGCAACGCACTCAAATCCCGATCAGGTCGCTGAAGTTGCTAAATAGCATTGACTAAAGCTGTTGAACCTCTCCTAAACCTCTGCCAGTGATTCTGCAATATGACGCGGCATCTGAATGGGAAGATCATTGAGCTTCAGGGTGGAGCTGGGTGATGGCGGACCTGTCTGATCGCTCGCCTCCCAGTACGATTTTGAATACGTTCACCTTGCTTTTTTTGGCCGCTCACATCTCGGCGACAATACGCCGGTTAACGCAGCTTCAAATCGCTTATCACATCGTCTCTCCACGTCTTTATAAGACGACAATGTCGAAGGACCCCCAGGCCCTCATTATACACCCCAATTCATGGATCCCAGACGTCTCTCAACGGTTCTTACTCTCTTTGGGGCAGGCCTGTTGTCTTCGTTACACGCCTCTGCCAACGTGAGTGGCTTGTACATTCGCGATGACAACAGTACGGACGCTTGGACCGAACTGTCGTGGGACTCTGTGAGGGCTTCAGGAATTCTAAACAGGCAGTGTGGATGTCTCACAAGGCTCTTGTTTACAGATAAAGCCTTCCACGGAACTCCAATGGACCCAGTGTTACACTGGAGAGTTCCAATGCACGCGTCTTCAGGTATGTCAACGTTCAAAAATCTTTGATATGTATGTTTAGTTATTTCGGTCACGCAAAGGTTCCGTTAGACTACGACAATCCAGACAGAGATTCGGCTATCATTGCTCTCATACGTCTGCCAGCAGAAGTCTCTTCTGATAGCGAAGACTATCTTGGACCTATTCTCTTCAATCCAGGAGGTCCCGGAGGCAGTGGTGTTGACACGGCCCTCACCAGTGGTAAGCTGTTCCGGTCGGTTCTGGGCCCTCAGTTCGACCTTGTTAGTTTCGACCCACGAGGTGAGTTACTAGTTGGGACTCGAGGCCAGGCTAAGGGACTCAAACAATCGCTTCCAACTTCAGGCGTGCAACGTTCAACTCCGAGTGCATCATTTTACAAGACTCAAGCCGAACGCGTATTGACACATCACCTCGCAACGGAGCTGAACCACTCCACAGAGACCGTGGAAAGTTTCTGGGGATACAACAAGATCATGGGATCTCTCGCTCTCCAGAGAGGAAAGGAGTACTTACCGCATATCAACACCGACCATTCTGCGAGAGATATGCTCAAGATTGTCGAGGCGTATGGCGAGGAGAAGATTCAGTACTGGGGATTCTCGTGAGTCCTTACTACAAGGAAGTGTTGGCGTCAATATCTTACCCTCCTTACCATCCGCCTAGGTACGGCTCTATCCTCGGTTCTACATTTGCTTCGATGTTCCCGGTACGTCCATTGTGGCCGTTCAATCAACCAGTCTGACCGCTCTATAGGATAAAGTTGGCCGATTGATCATTGATGGGGTGCCCGATCCCGAAGACTACTATGGAAGTATGTCGAATGCATCTCCGTCATTCGACTCCGTCCGCTCTGAACTGATAGTCATGTTCCTTCACTAGTGAGATGGCTGAACGGTGTGAAGGATATCAACAACACCTTAGAATGGTTCTTCACAAGCTGCAAAGAGGCCGGGCCAGAAGCGTGCGCCTTCTACGAGGACTCAGTTGAAGCCATGGAAGCCAAACTGAACGGCATCTACGCTTCGTTGATCGACGCCCCAATACCAGTCGTCACCAATGGGTCGTATGGCCTGGTTGATTATAGGCTTGTCCATTACAGCATACTCTCATTGCTGTACACCCCCTTCGCTTCATGGCGCGAGATGGCCGGAGGACTCGCGGGTCTAGCTGAAGGGAACGGTACAGCGTTCTACGAGTTGGTTGCCCGACCGATGTTTGAGTGTGATTGTGACCACAGTGTGGATGAATTGCCACTCATTCTTGAAACGATGAATGCCTACATTTGCAATGATGGCGATGTTGTTCCTCCGGATGTGGAAGCGGCTCGAGCTCACTACCAGGAGAGTACGAAGTTCTCGTCGTTCGGATCTATCTGGGCTTCTTTCCGGATTGCCTGCTCGTCTGTATCCATTTTATGGCTTACGTCAATGTGATGCTTACTCTTTCTATCTTTCAGTGGGTGGCCAACGGAACTCCGCAAGGAGTATTTCAGAGGTATACTTCCGACGTCTCCAATTTTCCGGACACACAACTGAGAGATCGCTCAGGACCTATCGGCGCCACAAACACTAGCTCTCCGCTGTTGGTTATTGGGAACGTAGCAGGTACGCATTCGTTCTACTTAGAATGTGCTTCATCTAAATTCTTTCGATACAGATCCCGTTACTTCTATTACAGGGTGAGTGTCGCTCGAGATACGTAGGTCATACCGGTTTGAACCATCTCCACCAGAGCAAGGAAAACCTCTGGACTCTTCCCTGGATCCGTTCTCCTGACACAAGACTCCCCAGGAGTGAGCCACAACCTCCCTTGTGTGTACATCTTCCTCAACCTAACACGTCGCGTTGTAGCACTGCTCAATAGGCGCACCGTCGGTTTGCACCGCACAAGCGGTTCGAGCGTATTTCGTGAATGGTACTCTGCCCGCGGAGGGCACAGTCTGTCCCATGGACGGCTCACCATTTGACGCTCCGGCAAATGCGTCTGTCGTCAATTCGAGAAGGGCAACAGGATCTGAGGACGACATTCGCAAGGCGTTACAGGAGCTCGCTAGAAATGGAGCTCCAAAGGGCCTGCCTCTACTACAAATTTGACCGTCCTCGACTGGCATGGATCGTTGATATATCCATCCATACACTTCTACACTACGTGGCCGCAGGTAGACTTATCAACTCGAAGTATAATATCTATTCTAAATTCAAGGCTAGAGCGAACTTTCTCGTAGCTGAGCATTGTGTCTAGTTTGATTTTTCTAGAGTCTCGACTTGCTTTGTGGACTTCGCTTGCAATGAAATATTGCGACATCACGAAGACAGCTGGCAATGGCTCAAAGTTCATTTCATTCCCAGTCGCGGTATCTCAAGTGTCCGAAGTTCAAGTTAAGAGGCACAACACAAACGATAATTCATTCATTCAAAAACATCCAGATACATCACATGAATCCTTCCAATTCTTTCGAGCCAATCTTCGACCGTTCAAAGGCTGATAGGGATGCAACCAACGGAGATGAGACCACCTGAAGAGAATGGGAGTCAGCTAGGACCACAAAACCAATGTGAAAGATCTCGAATGAATTTACCGTGGCTGTTGTCCTGGCAGCACACAGGCTTCGCATTGCTACAGAGTACGGTCAGCACGGGCTCTAACGCGCCAGCATCGAAGTGCATAGACTTACCATCCGCCATTGCCACCGCCGACAACGGTGATCGGGCTGCAGGTAAGGCCGACCCCGACGTTGACGTCCTGGAGCACGATACCGAGCAAGCCAATAAGGAGGGCCGCAGCGGGATCCTTAGCAGTCGTAACGCTGTTGCAGCACTGGAGTTCACCAGTGTTGCACGAACCGCTGCTTCCCCCACCACCCCCGCCGCCACCGCCAGTGCGGGAAACGAGCGGTGTGGCGACCGCAAGGGTGGTGAGAGTAGAGAGAGCAAAGAACTTGTTGAAGAGCATGCTGATTGAGGAGAGGTGCTTGAACAGACGACTGCGGGAGTGTTCGAGTGAGGAATGAGAGCTGTTTCGACCGCCCTCTTATACGTTTTCGTGAATATTGGGGATCTGACGCGCCTGGAGATTCTGGGGATGAACATCGAGTCTCCTGTGGCAAAAGTGGGGCTCTTGTCAAGTCAAAAGTATGAACGGGTACCTGACCGCAATGTGTAGGACATGATCGTATAGCCAGAGTCAGTTGGCCATTGACTAGTGAGTTGAGGACTGACATGGACAGGCGAAATGTTCTCAGAGTGTAACAGCAGTCGAACACCAATGACACAAACCTTCTTCCGATCGCTGAGTGGCTGGAATTTAGGAGGTTTAGAGGACCCTTGACGCTCAGAGTACCCCAAAGGCGAGCATCTGAGCATGACGAGTGCTTTCATGTTACTAATCGTGGAAGGCTCACGGTACTACTTACGAGATTCCAAAAGGTGGCATAATAGAGCCAAGAACAGTCTCGACATTGCTGAAATTCATTTCAGCGCGAGGAGGTGCCTGTGACGATTTATTAGTCCACCTCCAGGTTTCAAAGAGTCATAACATCAGAAATGAAGACGTACGTACCTGGGGTATTGTATGACCATTCGTGAAAGCCACAGACGTAACCCCAAAGTCTTTTGAGGTTGGGGTGGGGTACGAGTACTTCATCCCGAGTCCCAGTGTCGGACATCGGAATTAGCAGACGCATGGTCTCCGTTCCAATGGGGAATGTGCGAGAGCGGTTCTCATTGGGAAGGGATCGTGTTGACGTCAACTCAGGAGTGATACCAGGGTTTACGAGGGTTCCGTCGTAGTACTGGTATGAATACCTCATTTCCATGTTCGGTAGTGTCAACAATATCGGGAACAGCAGACCTGTACCCTCTGTTCTACTAGAGGACGTGTTATATGTCAAAGAAGTGTAAAGAGAGAACTCGAAAGGGTCTTGTTTACGACGAATAACGAGAGTTTGCCTGGAATTCGAAACGACTATCGCAGCCACTTGGAAGTCGGGTCGTAGTTGGTGGTTCAAGTGATGCGTCCCGGGCCTTAACCCGAGTGTGAGGTAGCACATGAACGGTGGGTGGAGGAGTTGGGTTTGAAAAGATGCCGAGGCGATGTTTGGTCCATGGTATCTTTGAGACAAGGGTCGCCGCAACCGCAAGGTATTTCTCCAGAGACGTCCCCTTGCAATGCTTCGTCCCAAATATCACCATGACAATCGCATTGCGCTGCCTGCATCCTGACCGAGACGTTAATCCAGCTCGACCGCATCCTCTCTAAAGGCCTTGAACGTAAGTTCCCATTCTATTTAATTCGTCCGAATGGCCTGGTCTGAATGTTGCAAGAGGGAGTTTGGGTTTTGAAGAGCTCTGGCAACTGCGCGCGAGACGGTGAAGGTCGACGTGTGATTTGAAGAAAACCTGAGGAGCTGTCGAATGAGAGCGTCTGCACACGAGAGTGTTCTTTCGACGAACAAGGGGGAAGGCCTTCCGAGACTTTGCCATGTCCGTTAGACCATAGCCCAACATGCGTTATCAGAGAGAGAGAGAAAGGAGAACGGAATGATGCACGCTCAACAGAGCGTAAAAACCCGTAATGTAGGCGAAGAAAAATAAAAATAAAAAAACAAACCGAAACACCATAGTTTCGTCGTCAGGTCTTCTCCGAGAGGTAGAGTAGACTCTCCTCCAAGCATGCCTCCCACGTCGACAGGTCGAAACTTGGAAGTGAACGATGGAGTGAACAGATACGAAGAGTAAGGACTAAGAACGAGGTTTTCGAATTCTGAGGGCTGGCGCCTGGTGTGGCTAACCTTCTGAGCCAGTCATTTATTGTCGATATCGACAAACAACGAATTGAACATGGTGGTCGGGACGAGGTGTCTGTGACGAGGTGTGACACCAGCGGCCCCTCTAATTTGTCGACAGTTTTCAAATGTACACACCGACACCGATGTCGGGAGAGAGTGTGCGCTACGTCTTGCGCAAAGGCAAGAGGGAAAGAAAGGTAGAATATGATCTATTATTTCACCAGCGTCTACGTACACGGGCGTCAACGCTAAGAGCACATGACAAAAAGAGGGGAAAGCTGCAACATCCTCGCAAAAGCTTGTCGAGCTCGACATTAAGTCCTACGCACGCCGACCTGAGCACTTGAAAACACTCGATATCGACCTCCAGATATCTAATTCGGTAAGCAATGCAGTTAGAACGACCGAGCGACGTTAACTGACGTCCCCAGGCGCATTTTGATATCGTAGGCCAGCACCCTTAGTTCCAGCTCGAAGCATATTCACCAAATTATGCCGGCGTTGTCTCTTGAATCGTCCGTTTTGGAAGTGGCTGAGGAGGTTACGACGCCTAGCAACTCCGGTAGTGGTCTCTTGGCCAAATTGGTGGCTATTGGAGTGCTAGTCGTTCTTGCTGCGGTAGCGGCCAAGAAATGGTTCTTCCCTTACACTATTGAGGACCTGGAGGGCTTGGTGAAGAGTATTGACGATTCGATCAAGGATAACATGACCCTGGGGCAAAATTTGCTGCGGGGTTCCGCGAAAACATTTAGGTACAGGCTTCAGAGGTGAGTGAGCGGGGGTGGGGGCGTACTTTGGAACCAGAATTACTGATTTCTGCCTCTCAATTCTCTGCAAAACTTCTCCGTACGCTCGAGAACTGTCATTTGAATGTCCCATACGACCGACTTTGAACCCAACGTAGATGTAACGAGGAGGTGCGCCAGGTGAGGATAAGGAGCATCGCCGAGCCGGATAGGACCAAGATTCTGGCTTGGGTGATCTTCCAATGGCGTCAGATGAAGCGCGTGAATGCTTGCCATGCGTTGCTGTCGCAGTTGAGATACGAATTGATGGTGCGTGGACTTGTCCGGACCTAATAGCAAAGATATTAAGAAAAATATTCTCTACAGCTGGAGATCGATGACAGAGAACGCATCATACGTGCGAGGGTATCGTCCTCATTCACGACCGTGTGATGCTATCGCGCTCACCGTCGTTTCGGACCCCCGCGACCGTCGTCGTCGTCGACCGCTTTTACTGCTATCCATCACCACTACCGCCCTGCTTTCCTATCGCTATCCCACATCGAATGCTCTATTTTCTATTGCTTTCCAGGTTCCCATAGTGCTTGCTCGTGTTGCTTTGAATTTATTCGTTTTGATTGCTGTGTCCGACGGCTCGACGAGAGGGAATGAGGAGACCACGAAGGATGAGCCAGATCAAATCCAATATGATGACTCTGATGTCGGTCGAGTTTTCACTAGGTGACCTACAGACTGTCCCAGGCTCCGGTGTAGCAATTCTGGATGGTTGTCTGGCAGAGTAAGTCAACAAGGCCGAGAGAAGAGAAAAAGATGATCGCACCTTTGGCGGTGTAGATGTCACTGCTACCACTGCTGCATTGAAGAGTGTCTTCACTAGTCGAATCTTTGACCTCTTCTCGACCTACTTGAAAAGTTGAGCGGAATGAGCTTGCAGAGAAAAAGTTAGCGGAGGAAAGAGAAGGAGAGATTGGAGACATACCTTGATTGTTGAGAGCATAATTCCGCGAGTAATGAGATTGCGGACAATATCCTGCTAGCTGATTGGCAAAGGGTCGAGAGAGGGTTGCTTTTGAGGGTGGTTCACAACTGAAGAACCTGAGAATGAGAGCGGGACAAGTAAAAGAAGTGGGGAAGGGGTATCTGGGGTCCCATCTCAAGCGATTTGTTGCAATGTGCATCCTATTTTGAGACGCTCCGTTGCACACACAAATCGTCACTGAATGTTACCGGAGGCTCGAAATTATGGCGGTCCGTACCGGACAAAATGTTTTGTTCTCGCTTCCGTTAGATGCTTTGTTTTTCGTCAATTCCCACAGTGATTTCGTTCGCTTGACGTTGTTTTCAGGCAATAACCGTGGGGTTTGGGCATTAAAAACACGGATTTTAGACACCATGCATTGTTTTCGCGCTGCAATTCAGGGATTTCGCCAAGTATTCTGACGTCATCACTTGAGATCTGAAAATAGTCTTTCATGCGAGACTCTGGGAAACGGTTCAAACTCCACCACTGAAGGTGTCTCAGCTACCCCAAATTCTGGATGCAGAGCCACTATTTACTCCCATATTAAGGGAAACCGTTCAAGTCAACTAATAAACACTAGTACATCCCACGAGAATAGAACAATGATTGCGAAAACCGAAAACCGCTCTGGCTTCGCTTACCATGGGGGGCTCCGGGCCCAGGGTACAGTAGCGGCAAAAATTGATGTCCCCCCCCAAATAAGGAAAGGGGCTCCGTAGGCGGGGGATTGCAGTGAAGGCATGTGGGAGATAGGTCAAAAACACATGGTAGTGCAACGCTTTTCCCCGCCTGCGGAGCCCCTTTCCTTATTCGGGGGGGGACATCAATTTTTGCCGCTACTGTAGTACTTCCGGCAAGGCTGTCCGGCATCGGCTTCTTCCGAGCGGCCACGCGACAGATAACTCGCTGCTCAGTGGGGTCAGCGGGGCCAGTCGCAATCGGACTGACTGAAGGATGAAGTTGAATAGCCGCTGAAGAGTGTGCGCTATATTTGGTAGATGAGTAGGGCAAATTGGGCTTGATATAAGCCTGCCCTGAAGCTCGACCGTCTTCAGTACTTACTACTAGTCACTAGTTATCAGTTACCAGTACTAGCTACTACCTGCAAGCTCCATTGCTCACCAGGATGTCCTCTTGACATCTACAGTCTGCGTTTCATCAATCATGAGATGACTAGTATAATCCCACGGGCAACCAACCGCTGGAAAGCTCGACGAGTCGTGAAATATAGAACATATAGAATGTACATTGTACTAGTGTCATTACTGATCTACTATCGCTTGAAGGCTTTCAATGACTCCCAAGCCTGGAGTCTGAGTGGCGAGAAACATAGCTGCAAAAGGTATATATAATACCTCTAGATCTATAGATTGTTTTCTTCCCTTTCAAGTTTATTTGATCCTAACCACAACCTTAGTCGACCGC
>JANHQD010000473.1:0-23638 GCA_024721195.1 Marasmius sp. AFHP31
GAGGCTCAAAACCAAACCAATGCTTCCCAGGACAATCTCGTCCAGTTGATGTTGCAGATTCATGATTCAGCCACACTGAATGTGCAGCTTATGACATCTGATCAGATTGATAAAGGTCTTAAGCTCACGAAGACACCTGCTAATCCTTGGAAGCACTGGGATGTTCTAGTGTGGAAGGGGAAGCACTGTGGTAGCTACCATGTCATTGATGTGGTGTCGTCCAAGAAAACAAGGAGCCAAATGATGCTTCAAGTGCAAACAAACACTGTCAATGCATCAGGGACACTTGTTGCTGTGGATTACAACCACCTCGTTGATGCAGAGTATATGATACAATCCTTAGTCTTTTCTGATTCTGATGACCTTTTTAGGGTTCTACTACCCCTTCATGTTATAGAGCCGCCACCGCTTGCCCTTGAGCTTCCTCCTGGATATGTGCATCCTGGGCTCACTGGCCTCCAGAAGCAACAATTGCTGCTACATACTCAATACGCCCAATCGTCACAACCTGAGCCACCAAGGACAGTAACCCCACCCCCCAGCAAGCCTAGCCTCATAGCCGCTGACTCTGTGGTGGGAGAAACAGACCCTTGGGCTCCGGAAATGTCCCTAGACCCTGGTACAGCAACTAACAGCCCACCCATGCCCCCGATTAAACCATGGAGGTCTAGTCATAGCAGCCAGCACGAGTTCTATGAGTTAGATCAAGCTGTTGCAGATGACGTTCTGTTCCTGGCCAAACTCCAGGGAACCATGCCTGTGTTCAAGGACAGGAAATACAAATACAACCAGGGCTCTGCATTGTGGTTCTCTGTCTATTTCCTTGTAGACAGTACGACACATACCTTAGCCATGGACTGGCAACAGATTCGCAGAAGACTCCCCAACAGCATGGTGATCTACCCCCAGTGGCCAACAAAGAACACAAATCTCCCATTGTTTGTAACTAAGGGCGAGTTCAAGGATAGTGTTGTGACCAAGGTGGCAGGCATAGGAACCAACCTTCATGTTTTACCAGCCATTGCATCCACTGGTGATGTTGATGTTGCCGTGCCAACATTCGTAGTCTCTTGTGGTGATTGCTGTGTTGTTCGACTGCAAAAGTCTGCACACAAACAATGGAGTCAAAACAAGGTATCAGCATGGCAAGCGCAGAGGCCTGGCACTTCCACTGCATAGCAGCACGCTGGTGGTCGAACATCATCTGTTTCTTTGTACGATAGTAGGTTACAAAGCCAAAATTTGTTGTTTTGTATCAAAGTATTGTGTATATTTGTACTGTTTACTGTAGACTACAAGTATATGAATATACATACCTATGAAAGCCTCTCCCAAGTCCGCCAGCTACTGAGGATCACCGTTGATGAGGGTTGAAAAAAGAATGCCAGTTTGAACTGGTTAAACTGGTCACCAAACCGGTTCCAAACTAAACTGGTAAACCAGCGCCAGTGTAAACTGGTTCCCGGAACCGGTTTGGGGGCGGTGTAAAGCGCCCCTCGCAGTGTATAACAAAATCTAACAGACAAGTCAAATCCTCCCAACATATGTAAGTGTAGCTGAAGGGTGCGGGAATCGGGGATCGGCGTTGATCGAAGGTTCCGCTCTTAGCTAGACTGTAGTAGCAGCCTGATAGGAAATCTGGCTCAAGAAATAGCTCAACTCGGGCGATCTCGAACTCTGTAACAAGCTCTGAAGTCTGATTGGTATTTTGGAAGAGGAGTTCTTAGGTTTGTTTCGGGAATAGGTGAGGTTGTAGTTTCTTCAGAAGTACATCCTTAGGCTAAATTAGCTTCAGGGTATTCGTCTTCGTGTAGCAATAGACAAGTCAATCAATCAAACTAATATGCAAAGACTCCAACTAAGTCTGTCAATACCAATAACCAATCGTCAATGGTTACAATGAATCATCAGCCCAATTAGCTTTGGAAGTTCAACAATGTGCTAAGCCTTCAAATCGGCGTCGTGGACAAACAAGCAAATAGTCAATCAAAAGTTCAATGGATTTCAAGTTCTGCTTTCAACAACGTTCTATTCTTTTACTGTTCTAATGTCTCTCCAGAAGCGCTCCCAAGTCTACTAACTACCCAACAAGTGGAATAGCTTTGTATCCCCTAAATACTCTCGTACGGATTGCTTGGGGATTCTTCATGAAAACCCCACTCTTTATATACTCTACGATGTGCTGATTCTACCGATTTGTACAAATTTGCTCAATAACCTGCTTCCGCAGCTGAATTTACTTATTATAGTAGTCATTTGGAGAGTTTTGTATTATTCTACGCGTTTTGGGATCCAAAGTCACCATTTAATATTTGCTTCGGAAGATCCTTGTATCGCGCTATTCGGTGGAATTTGTTTCCCCTCTGCCCAGCCGCAGCTGGTGTATCTTATTATCCTATCTGCTTCCGTCCAGGAGTCATATCTGTCTGTCCCTCAGAAGTACTGTACTCTTCGTACGAAGTTCAGCCCTTCTGCAATTCTTAGGTCAGGTTAGAACCTCCTCTCTTACAGCTTCCCAACAACTATAGTATCAGGTATCCTTCATCGGTGCGAGAGGTATACTCTCGCCATTTAGAATGGCTAATACCTGCTCCGAAGCTTGTCTAGTCAAATTCCTGATGGTCCTTGTGGATCCCAGGTACTGGGCACATTTCACTCCAGCGCTTGATTCACAAGTCCGCTCCTCTTACTTCAAGAGTCCCTTCAGTTCCAGCCTTCTAAGCTGGTTTTGGTAACTTCCGAAGTTTAGTTCTAAGTCCTGTTTCTATTATAGCACAGGTATCCCATCTTCAGAGGCAAAGTAGTACCTTCGAGACCGTCAATCATATTTCAATCACTTGGATACCGGGCCTGGAACAGCTTTTACTGTGGTACCACGTTTCTACTTCCAAAGTAAAAATTTATCTTCTGATCTTCCAGTGCAGAAGTAATTGAAGGCCAGAGGTGTATTCCTCAAGCCTTGCTTACTTTCTCCCCGAGCTCACTATGAGTTTGCACAACATCTTCAAACACTTTAGAAATGCCTTATTCCGTAGTTGCACCCCTATCTTATACTCGCTAGGGTGACTGACTGTTGTTTACAGAGTTCTACGATGTCAATCCATACCCCGACGACTCGACCTTCAAAGTGGGCGATCGCCGTCTCATCCTTTCTCTTCTATTCGATCAGTATAACAAAACTCTGTTTGGTCTCCTGTTCCAACACTTCTTCCTCAGTCGCCACCGTTCGTTATATTGGGGATACCTCGTTTGTTATGATCATTATCAAGACAAGGTGTACTTCTGCGAAGTCCATTTCCATATCAACCTTCCTCTTGCTGCTTGGAAGTACGTCAACGCCATTGCAGAAGGGATCGCACGAGTAGGCTTCCTTGCTATGAAGTCTGCCCTTATTCCCGGAGTTGTCCAAGCCTGGATTGACGCCGTTGTCTTTGCCGCTGAGGCTGCTGCACCTCCAACTCTGGGTTATGAGGAACTTTGGTTCTTCACTTTTACCCCTCAGATGGGTCGATGGTTGTCTCGTACCCCTCTAGCCTATTCTCCCTTAGTCTGTGACCTTTATTACCTAGACCGTCTCCAGCAGGACGCAGCCTGGCGTTATCCCGATTCAGAAGTAGATGTGCCACCTGTTATTCCCTGGTACGATTACCTAGACAATACTGTACTGCCTAGTTTATTCCACCTAGACACGTAGTACACTCTGCCCCAATGTAACGTGATCGCATTCCTTCTTCCGAAGTTCAACTATCTAGTTACAAGGCGAATTCTTAGTTATCTGCTCCCGTGGAGCCGTAGTCCATTCCGTGTTTCATCAAGTATTACTTAGTTCCTGCTTTGGAACTTCATCTTTCCCACAAGATCTTTCTTAAAACCTGTAGCCCCGAGCCTTTGATTGTTGCCAGTTATCCCTGCCCCATCGCTGTCATGCCTCCCGTCTGAACTATCGAAGACCACTTCTGTAATCTCCTCTTCAGTACGTTTTGGCTCGATGTTACTCCTTCCGAACCAAGTCTAACTCTTCACAGAGCTGTTTAAGCATTGGCCCTACTACGAGGATTATTCCAGCAAATTACCTGAACGTCGACTCATCACTCGCATTCCTCTTGATCATGAGTGAGAAGCCTTGCTGGGCCTACTCCTTCAGCACTCCTTCCTTAGTCAACATATATCACTCTACTGGGGTTTCGTTGCTTGTTTCGATATTCGGCAAGCCCCCATCTACTTTTATCATGATCTTCTCTCCAACAACCCTCCCTACGGGGCTCAGGCTGTCATTGACATGGTTGCCGAGGCCATTGTGCGAGTCAGGTTCTGACATTCGCACACTGCGTTCCTTCCTGGCGCTGTCGATGCTTGGATTGACTCGGTCATTGGTTGCATGGAGGACCCTCCTCCTTCAAAGTTGGAACCCCAACGCCCCTTCTTCTTTGAGTACCATCCTCTTTATGGGTCGCTGGGTTACTTGTCCTTTCTACCACTACAATCCCATTCTCCACGAAGAGTTCTACCTTGACAAGTTGAACCGAGCTGAATCTCCGTCTGTCTGGGACTACCAACGTGAAGACTCCAAGCTGGACAACTACTTCAGCTGGGATGAAGTGGCCATTAACAACATGTGGGAGTAGATCATTCCTTAGGTATCTTCTTCCGAAGTTCCATTCTGGTATTATACTGACCATCTGCGTATAGCTCATACAATCCCGTCGTAGATGTTCGTTCCATTATCAAGAAGCTGCCCTAGTCAATCACCATAGAATAGAGAAGTTGTTAATAATGTAGAGTCCTTGTACACCTCTGAATTTATTACCAACCACCTTCTTCAATTGTCGTTCCTAGCTGAGTTCCTCCGGTGTTCCTCTTAGTTAGTCTGCCTTTCTCTGCTTCCAAAGTGCGTATCCTCACTGAATCTTCCCATCTGGATGTCTCCAAACCAGGAAACCGTTCCCTTGAATAATGACTATAGACCAAGTGCAAGCTTCTGAAGTTACTCTTCAGTATGCTATTCCCCTACAGTTTTCAGAGAAGTAGGTGTCCGTACTTCCAAAGCACCTTATACACCGGGCTGAGCCTATTACTAGCCGTTCGGGACTTACGCTAGTACTTGTTTCCCTAGTGTTCTAATTCACACTTATTAAGCACAAAATCACTTAAAATTATGGTTCGGAGGCTGCCTTTATTAGCAGGTGCTACAGCGGTCCAGTTTCAAACCGGTCGAACCAGGGTTTCAACCAGACCATTGGGAATGCTACTCACAGAGGGACCGCCACCAGCGACCGGATGTAAGTCCTCCGCGATAACATTTAAAAGATAGTTCGAGGAGAGTAAACCATGTTAACATGGCATTTCGAGCTCAGTGAGACAGTGCATGTTACCAGAGGTAGACCGTGGTCAGCCGCATCGACATTGTTATCAACACCCGAACATACTCGCGAGTCAACAACCCAGAGGTGCCGGCAGGACGTGGTTCTGTTCAGCGAGAATAGGGTTCTTGGACAAATGTATGATAGATAAGATACCGGCGATCATCAGAACCTGGGTTTGCTCGTGTGGAAACGGTTGTCCACCGGCTGTCCACTGAACTGTCCACTGAACCTAAGTCAGTAGACAGTCCACTGACCCGGGTTTTGCCCGCTGTGTAAATGTAGTGCATGTGTAGGTATTCTCAGCAAAACACAGGTCAAAAGTAGCTAAATGTAGCTAAACTGTGGCAGGTCAGATTTCTGGGTAGGCAATTTGTGGGTAGCTGTAGCTATATGGAGGGTAAAGTACTTTAAGTTGTAGCTACCATATGTCACTCCACGGATTCTGATGTAGATACAACCGAGCAAATGGAGGTTAGGTAGGTTGGTCCTTTACTGGAAAGCGTCTCAAATGATTCTCTAGAATTTCCGTGTCAGTCAGGTTTATGGCGCTCGTTATCACCACTTTCCACCTTTAACGTTGCTCTACTCTGAATAGTTTAGGGAAGTGCTCCTTGATTTTGCAATGTTTGCCTAAACTTTCTGTGGCTTCTCATGTTTCTGACTGCATGTGAATGTACACAACTACCCATGACCACATTGGTTGTAAGCACCTGTTTGTCATTTAACTCTATTGGAGAACCGATCCCCCTGATACAGCTCAATCGTCGAGGACGGACTCTAGACTATTATATTATTATTTATAACAAAAAAAATCGTCGCCAGGAGAAAGTAAAAGACAAAGGTATTGAGCATGAATATGACAGTAGACTCATGCATATGTAATCAGATTATAGGAAGCCTCCGCGAGGAGTCCATGTAAGGTTATTATAATGAGTTCTTATTGAAGAGGGATCCAACATTGTAATGTGTGGCAGGGTCACCAACGCATCAGTGCCCTTACAATGGCACTGAACTTGGACACACAAAATTGAATGGGGAGTTAAATAAATATCTGGCACCTCCAGGAATTGAACACAAGGCCTTAACCTATCAGATAAACTTATAAGATACCAAGGGCATTTACCACTGTGCCATTGATTCTTGCTTCCACATCAACCGATTCATCTGACGGGCGACACCGTTGATTTTTTCTCCCATAGCCGCTCTTCAAATATCTTAAATTCCAGTCGGCTTGGTGGTGTACCGGGAATTTCACCAACTGGTGTGGGTTGAGCGTAAATGCGGGACAATGGGAGAACATTGTGGGATATCAGTTGTAGTTGAGGTACGATTCCCGCGTATCATGTCCTGACTTCCGTACCTAACAAACCTGGTCAGTCTATTCACGGCTTTCGAGGTCAATCACCCAAAACCGTCTTTTTTCTATATAATACTGGCTCTATTGTGTCGCTGGCACTGTCCGTGCTTCGGTCGCCAAAGCTTTACATCGTTCGCCGCGACTAACGGACATTTTGAGGTTACTCTCCACCTTCGGATAATCGTCTCTTGAGTGTTTCGCGAGAAGAAGCACATTTATACACACTGCCGTGATCTTCTGGTCATCAAGGACGGGGTGGGATTACGGGCTTGTGATTGATCAGGCTGGTGTGGCTGGGAGGTACGTGATTGTGGTGTAGAACCGAAGCGAAGTGCATGTGAGCAATGCTGAGCTGGCCCCAGAGAACCTGTATTTGTTTCACGGCAATAAGGTTCGGACACGGGTGCACTTATCTCCCCCGTTTCTATGCTTAGGATTGATGGGGGGAAACATTCCCCCGGGCTTGTGTCACTCACACGAACCATGGAATACTGACAATTCTGTCAAACTTGGTGATTAGGCATACAAAGACCGGCTCCATTTTTTATCTGGTTCGTACTGACATACTAGCCACTGCACTCTCATCTGGCTCGAAATAAAACCGTTGAAGGCTCGAATACCACGAATCCACCTTGTTTGGTGCAAGATGCGCATCGCATCCATTTAGAGCTCGATTGAGTCGCTGCGGCAAGTAATATATGGTTTTGATTCATCCGCAACATGTATGGTGTTCTCTCTTCACATGGTGAAACTCTCCTTGAATAAATTATTGAACTTTCGGATTGCTCCTGAACTTCAATTTACCAGGATTTCCCTTTCTGGTATGTCTTCTATCAGTTGGTTGATATCGTTCCAGCAAGGTGACTCGTGAGAGGTGTTAACTTGCTGCCGCTGATGGCTCCTTGGAATACCCGTAATAGGTCAAGTTTACACACTCTCGAAAGTTCAAAAACAGCCATATCCGATTCTGGTGGCCGATATGATGACATTGAACGTCAATGTATCATGGTATAGAAGATGTGACGACAACATAGGCATGAGAACATTTGAGAGGGTCGATAACAGCTTCCTAAACCAGAACTTGAGCGAACGCTGGGGTAATGATCCATCCTAATCGACCGATGATGTCCACCCCATCCATTTCCGCAATCATGATGAGCGGAGCTGGAGTACGACAGAACTCTGCCGTGCGACTCCAAAAGCAGCTTCCGTTCGACGCCAGCCCGGCTGACCGCCTGCAAGGTGGTGGTGGTGGTATAGGCTGGAGTCTTCCTGAGAAACCCGGGTACGACGAGCGATAGCTAGTGACGAATAATTTCGGGCTACAAAGATCGATTTTGGTTCGGCGAGGGCGCAGAAGTAGCCCAGGCTATTTAACTTACCGTCCCGCGACCATTGTCAGTTCCGAGAGTGAAGTAGCCTACGATGAACCGTCATGAGCGTAGCACCTCGCTGTACCACGGCTATTGCGACAAGATGAGGAAATGAAGGAGCAGAACCTCTAGAGAGGCAAGATAACAAACACATTATATGGTCAGGCCAGAGAAAAAAGCCTGTACGATGCACATAATACCCAGTGGGTCTATAGAGGCTTGGTTGGGCGTGCGGGTACAAGCGAGATGGGAAGTGATGGTTCGGATAAACGAGGCGAAAGTGCCTTTGAGTTTAATCTGGATGTTGGGTTAATGTTGTAATGGGACGATCTTCTACGACAAGGCCGACATTCAAAAATCCCAAGGGAGGGCGCAAAAGCAGCCCAGGACATCCACCTTGCTATTCCGTGACCTCCGAGAGCGGTGAGGGATTCATAAGCCTTAGGTAAGCGAAGGTGCTCGTATCGGTTCGTTGAAGCACAGGGGCTATGGCAATAATATGAAAGAAACGACGAAGCCATATCGAGGATCGCATCGAGAGTGTATGTGCATGAAAAGCTAAGGGAGTATGGTAGTGCACCCTCAGGTAGGACCTGGAGGCGATTTGGGAAATAGAGGAGTTGGGCAATGGGCCTACAGGCACGAATATGAGCCTTGAGATGTGGAACGATAGAGGAACTCGCGCTTGAGGTGAGACAGCGAGACCGGTCATCAAGCTTGTAAAGGGCGCTTTCGGCACTTCTGATAACTCATACTAAGACGATGCCAATGCTCCCTCTCCAGGAGTAAGTGATGCTGAAAGGTGGAGTAGTCGTAACCACCTTCACCAGAACGAAACAGCCAAATGGATGTTCTGCGTCTTCATCGACCCAAAAAGCAACCCAGCACTCCTTTCGTCATCTCGACCCAACTCGCCCTTTTGTCTCTCTCCAACATTTGTGACTTCAGCATACGCCTTCTGAGCGATATAAATGTCAATGGTTTTTCTGTGCAGTGGTGTGTCGATTTTTGACCCGAAACATCTTTCAAGTACCGTAGGCTTCGGATAGATCTCAATCGTCAATATGTGGCCGTAAAATTTGAAATGGTGTCGTCTCCTTCGACTTCCTCAACCACACCGTCCCCTCTCTGAATCATCTTGTCTCAGTCGTGTCATCCTCTTCCCGAAAGGGTACAGAGGATGGCCTTGGTTCTGTGATAGGTCATTCTTTCACAACAATGCCGACGTTCACGAATCGCTAAGACTCCGAGGGTTAGCAGCCCGGAAGTCGGAAATAGCCTTATCTACAATCACTCACAGTTATCGAAGAAGTCTCTTGTTTTCGTCGCCGAACAAACTTCGACCTTCAACAATCCCAGAAGCGGACCAGCCTTCCTACCGAGCAGACACAGACCAACTCTTCGAAACGGTGCCCATCAATTCACGAGCCTGCAAAGTCATCCTTTCGCAGACGATGGGTATCTCTTTCAGTAATTTTGGGAGGGTGGTAAAATATGCCCGAACCATACCGTAAATATCACGAGAGTCGTCGAGCCTGCCGCTCCTCTATCTCGTATGACGAGAGCTAGCGGACCAAACTCCAAGTATTACTCCAAGAAGAGCAACTACGGACCCTAGCTCCCTTAGTCGACACGCAGATATCCTGGGCTCGTAAACTAAAAACTTCAGGGCCCTGAGTGAGGTTTTTAGGTTTGAATATCGAGAGAATACCTTTGATGTTTCGGATTCAGCTTGCAAAGTAGGATAACAACGCCAGTCGCGGACGTGGTGGTAAGAAGGGACCCGGCGAGCAACATAAGTCCCGTGATGTTATCCAGCGTTATCCAAGTGTTGCGAGAATGGTGCTTGTATCAGGTATCCACTCTCACCTTGCATCACCAGGAAGTCCAGCGGCGGCTTCCTCCTCTTTCCAGCGACCCCGCTTGAGAATCTCTCTGTAACTCTTGGAACTTTTCTGTATCAAGATCTCTTCCTCAAATAAGACTGTGACATTGTCCTGTGGCGCGGGTTAGTGTCTTGTACTATATCCATTTGGTTATGATGTTGAGTTGCCACTCCTATGTATGGGGAAAGGGATGGAGTTTGCATGCAAAAGAAGCATGGCGGCGGTAAGCGCCACCATCTCACCATCCAACTTCTTGATGCTCCACCAGCGGGAGTTTTCCTTTGTAAGAGGTTGGAGATGGCAATCATGATGGAATAGCTCCCGTCTCACTGGCAATCCTGGTAGTTTTCCTCTCAAGCCCCCGGGTACAATTCTTTGATTTGTGCGGGGGTGGAGTTCAACACTTCGCTGTGGCTATGTCAATTGACTTTCGAGACACAGAACGGATGCTAGTGATCTGAGATTTTCACTGTACCCAGTGGTCCCTGATCGCGACTATTGCACATGTTGCTCACTCGGCTACAGATGCAAAATGCATAACTACTCAGCGAGCCGTATGACATATGTTCCTGTGTTGTTGTCATATGAGTATTAGGTAGACATGTACCTCACTGCTGTTCCAAAATCTACTCGTCAAGAGCCTAAAAAATCAAGGCAATCGAACATCGAAACTGAAAGGGACACCTTATTGTGCCAACATGATCTGAAAGAGTACCCATGCTGCCGTATAGTATTGAAGTGTATGTGGGGTATGCGTACTGGGGGGCTCAAAAAGAGAGCTGAGGGGGGGACATTGATTGTGCCAGGAAACACACAATACTTGAGATGCTGTTCACATTGATGGGTGTTTCTCTATTCTTCTAGACGCCATGATGCTGCTTTTCCTGATGGCAGAGTGATTTGAGATTTTGCGGTTTGAGATTGATTTCTGGACATGATTAGGGCATGGTACCCACACCACTCCCATGTATCACAGCAATACGGGGTAATCTCCCATGCATGGTTACTTTTCCAAGCCTTCCCTAAACACAAGTGATGCACATAAAACCCTCAGTTTGGTTTTTGATAACTCTTGTATCTTCCAGGCCCTTTGGTACTCCAATGTCCTCTCCAAATGACCTCAAGGAGTTGGCTGCCCTCCTCACAGTCAGGACTATCATTGTTCAGCCATTTGCCACCCTCTTGGTCAGTGAATTTGTTGTAAGTCTATATCCTTGCATTCTTATGTGCTTCATCAATAAGTCTATATTCCTCATATATGGTGAGTTCCTGATTAACAACTTCCTTCAGTAAATTCTGACATTTGCTCAAACAGGGATGTATATAATAATCTTTGGTCTCTGCATGCATGTCCTTTACCACCAGGACAGCTCTGGTTTGAAGCTATATCTTGCATGCACCATTCTATTATTTGTCTTAGCGAGTCTTTATGTTGCATTGGAAACATTTGGTTACATACGACAGGCCATTATTCACTTCAAAGCAGTACACACTCGGAACTATGAGCCATTGGTTTTTTACCTGGCCCAGGATAACTTGAAAACTGTTTGGATGTATGTCTTCCCCAGTTTCATCTGCCTGTCCTATACTCTGTCTCATGCAAGTCCACTTACAACCAGAGCCACATGCAACTTCACATCCACATTCATGGTGTATGACCTGATTGTCTCACATTGGACTGTTCTTCCTGGTGCTAATGGTTTTCTAAAAGTGCCCTAGCTGATACAATGCTTGTGTGTATGCTATCTTGTGACATATGTCAGACTCTGACTTCTCTCAGATTCACCGGTGTTACGTCCTTTGTGGATCTAGCAGGATTGTACTATTTACTCTGGGATTTGTGGGTATCACACTCAATGGTATGTATCACCATTATGGCTTGAATTCCTGGAATGACAAGCTTAGCACTGATAATCAATCTGCTACTTCAGCAATATCTTTTGCAACGGCATTTATGAGCTCCATTGTGGTGTCTGACCCTGACAAGTTTCGGAATGTGTACTACATCAATGGGAAACTCAATACTGGAAATGGCATTGCACTAGTGGTGTTTAATGGAATACTATCTCTGCTGGCAGGTGAGTACCCAGTGTCTTCTATGACAATGGGATCATTCCGACAATCCATGCTCTAGCAAGAAGAATTTGGTGGATTAATCATGAGGCACATCATCACATGGCACTGCCCACCCATGCAAGATACCAGGAAGTTTTCACTATTATGTATGTCTACTTGTGCTTGTGTCTTTTGACTCATTGACCTTCTATAGCCTTGAGTCAGGAATACTGTTTCCAAGTGCTATGATTGCTTCAGTTGTGGTACCTATTGTACTCGACCCAGACCATAATGGCACAATTCCTGTTGACCTTGCCTCTATGGCATCCTTAATGGCAGTATGTGCTTACATTTCTTCAATACAACCCATTGGCTCACAAATGGTATGAACTACCAGGGTCTAGCACCTACTCTGATCATTGTCTCGGTTGCATACAGAAAATCCAATGACAATGTACAACAGATGGTCTCAATTCACTTTGCTGCACATGAATCTCAACAGGAAGCCAGGAATAGAGCAATACAAACAACTCTGGATATCTGCTCCTGTCCCCAGCATGATGCTGTATCTAGTGGCCTCCAGGTGGAGGAAGCATTAGCAGAGGTCAGTCAGACACACAGTCAGGGCCAGGTTGTTTAGCCATATGACAACACCCTGTTGTTGTGCTACAGGGGTGTGAAATCCAATCTCTCCCTTTTTGATTACATCTTTATATCTTCCACATTTGTTTTTTCTCTATCCTTGCCCCAATATAGCCAGCAAAGCTAGTACTAGGTTATTGGTCAATATATGTATATATACAAAGTGTACATTTGAGGGATCTGACCTGTTGTTAAGGCCTCCCCCATGAGTAATTGTGTTGTGCTACCTGGTCAACAAAACCATTTTTTCTGGGTCATGCTAATAAGATATGAGATGATTGAATTCCAACATGTGTTCTTTCAGCATGTTATACAAACCAGAACCAATCAGGGTACAGCCCTGGTTAAAATACTTTATATTGCAAACTTTGAGAACCAACAAGAGACATCTCTGCTCGCTATGTGAGAAACTTGAATCCTTAATCCTCAAGTATCTTGAAGCATCCAGTAATATGCATTTTATGACCGGTATGTAGGATTCTGTCCGGAGCCTGTGTATACTCGACCTATTACGAGTGTTCCAAACAGCGATCGACGTCACCGGCTATCTTGCCGAAACAATGACTAATTGTCTGAGATCTTCTCACTGACGGAAGACATATACAGGAGGGAAATCATGATGAATGAAAGTCCGGGAGCAATCAGCAATTCGATAAATCTTGGTAGGAATATTTCATCAAGAACATACATCATGATTCGGATGAATCGAAACTCCATATTGCTGTACCGCGGCGATCTCACCAAACTCTAAGTCGATGCAATGCGCATTCTGGACCAAACGGGGCGGGTCGGTGGTATATGAACCTGGAGCCTTCAATGTCTAACCGTCCAATTTTAATCTCGATAACAATGCCGTGGCTAGTATCTTGGGACGAACCAAATGAAAAATGGGGCCAAGGGCTAAGCTCCCCATTCACCTCCGTGCCTGGGAGCGAGGGACTTGAATGTACCCGTGTCCCAATCGCATGGCCGTGAAGCAAGCGTAAATTTTCTTAGGGCCAGCGTCAGCACCCCATATTCTTCACGTCCTACACCGCAATCACGTACCTCGAAGCTACGCCAGCCTGATCAATCGCAAGCTCATGATCATACCCCGAACTTGATGACCAGAAGGTCACGGTAGTGTGTATGGGTAAGCCTCTCTTGCAAAACACAAGCGAGACGGTTATCTGACGGCGAAGAGTAGCGTACAATGGCGTCCGTTTGCTGCGATGGACAGTGAAAAGTTTTGGAGACTGAAGCTGGGAATATGCCAGGGACGCAACAGAGCCATGTTTCTCACATAGAAAGGGCAGCCTCGGTGTGGTTGCCCTGGGAGACTGTAGACAGACTGACCAGATTTGTTAGGTGCGAGAAGTCAGGAGCGTGCTATAAAACAAACGTACCTGGGCCATGACTGACATATCCCACCACGTTCTCCCGATGCCCCTCAGTTAGGTTCGAGCACGAGACAGTGAAATTGCAGGTATCCCAGAAAGCCGACTGGATTCTAAGCTGTTCGAAGAGCAGCTAAGGAACAAGGGGGGATGATGCAACCCGTAGGGTGATATCAGACGGTGAGACCATCGCCATACGGCCGGAAATGATCAGGCTCGGCCCTTCTTACCAAATCTCTGCGACGGAACGTCTCTCGTGGGCGGACCCTGCCGTTCCGAAATGGGACCAAGCGCAGGTTTTCTGATTTCTCTCGTGGGGAAGGCAGATCTCGCCAGTGTGGTGTGAGTGAATGACGCACGTCCGTAAAAGAGACATTAATAGTTAAGGCTGGGGTGGGAAGACAATGGAAATACCAATTGTGGACTCCGATGTACGATGGCCGATGGAGGTGATAGGAGAGACGAAAGGGCAAGGTGTTGGGCTTGAAGATGGTATACCACCTTCCCCCCTCTGCCTCCTCCAGCAAGCATTTTACCTGGCACTTCTGACGGCGATCGCCATAGAATCTAGATTATCAAACTTGTCGCCAATTACTGACGAAGATGATGTACAATGGGCGGATCCTTGACGCATCTGAAGGAGTTATGTACGAAGGATTGGTGAGAGCGTGCCGGAGTTTTTCAGGAAGACTCCAAGCTATATCACCCGCCTCGCGGACAGGCGGTCAGCGAGGCTAGCGACAAGCGCCGTTGCCTTTGGGGCTGCCGTCATGCTCCGGTTGCGCTCACCATGGCGGCAGAGATTGACAGGGCAGACATCATCGGTCGGTAATGTAACTAACCCTCGTAGATCTACCAATTTGTGAATTCGTATCAGGACGCCAAAGTCGTCCTTAATGGGCTTTTGGGAAGAGGATGCCACGACTGGGAAAGATAAGAATTACCGAAACAAAACACGGGAAGGAGACGGTGTGATTGAGAAAGTGGGAGGAGACGACACCATCACTAATTCAACATTCACGTATCAGACCTCCAAACCAGGTCCAAATCACCTCGAACCCCTTCAAAGACTTCTCGAACACCTCCAAACCCACCTCAAATCCCTCTAAATCCACCTCAATACACCCTCAAACCCGCCTAGACCTCCCTCAAAAAGTGGGCGAAACATCTTCCGAACACGCGACTTGTTTGTTATTCTCGGTGCCAGGAGGTTCTGCTCCTTCTTCCCCTCCCCTCCCTGCAATCTATGTGGTATAGTGAGCAGCTCCGCTCAATAGTAGTTTACTGAAGGCTACCGTCCTCTTAGAACCATGAAGGTCGCATTATGGCATCCTATATGGGCTGAGTTGCCGTTACGCGCTGGCTGGCCGTCGTGCTAGAAGAGACGGTCAAGATACTCGGCGGAAAAGCTGTTGGGTGATCCTCCTGGTATGTCGGAGATCCGCCTCGAGCTCCACCAGTTATGAAGAGTTTCCCTCGTAACTTGAAGGGCGATTTCGTCGGTGGTTGAGCCCCTTCAGATTCAACCCCTGCCGCATGCATCGTTATATCGAAGGGTTGCGCCGAATATCGCGTCGAATGGTGGCGGTCCACTAAGGGATCCTTCAGCCACGATTGCTACTCTGTCTTCGGTTTTAACACAGACCGAGAGACAACAGTACTGATGTACGTGCCCGATTAGCACTATGATCAACCCCGCAATGAATAGACATCCTAGTCTTGTCCATTCGGGATTAGACCCGGTTTCTATTGAAATAAAAGTGTTGATTGTTGGTCACACCAAATACCCTATATATCAGTACCAACGACGGACTAGGGTGGATCGAGAGCCATTTAATGAACCTCCAACCTGCCTCGGGAGAAGCCAATCATTGGCTCATAATCCGACTGTTATCTGGCACTCCGCTGAGTTCTTTTGAGGCTATGGTATCTACGAGTGAGGCTCACAACTTCCAACGCGATTGGTTTGTAGTATCATCACAAGGCGAAGGGTCAGTAAGGACAAGTAATTCGATTGCAATTAGCTGGTTGATGAAGAAGTCACTCACAAAATCCACTCCAGCGAACGTCCTTCGATCAGTTCTCTTAGTGACTCCTGGTAGAAACATCTCATTCTGTCCGAAGATCCGAAACTCACTATCTTATCTCTGTCTCCGACAAGGGCATATCTAGATTCAGAGTATTGCGAAGGTGGGGCTTGTGTCGGGCACTAACTCTCGGTGATGGTGAGACCTCACCTCATTAATAGCCACGATAGCTTGTTCCTCCTTCTCTTTCCTAGCAACCCGCCTGCGAATTTTTCGGTAGTTCATGTAGCTTCTCCTCATCATGATCCCTTTTGAATAAGGATTCCGACAGCCTCCCGTGCCGCGGGAGATGTATTGAATCATATCCATCCATTTATAGCTGCTGTCGTGTATTGCAGTAATTAGCCCATGGTTTCAACCCGGAATAACTGCCGAGGGCAAGGGCTGAGGGAGACAGGGTGGAGTTTGCGTACAAAATAATCGAGGCAGCAGTGAGCACCACCATCTCATCATCCAATTTTGTGCTGCTCCACTAGCGGAATTCCTTCTACTCGCTCGAAGAAGGCTGGAGGATGGCCCCCATGATGAAATGACTGGTATTTTTGGTTCTTCTCTCAGGCATCCGGATTGCATCTTCAATTCGGATGGAGCCGTAGCTCAACAGTTCACAGTGCAGGTGGGTCGATCGACTCCCAAGACACAGATCTGATGTTAACTAATCTGAAGATTGCACTGACTTCAGCGGTCCCCAATAAACTGAATATTGCATATGTCGCTCACTCGGCTACACTTGCAAATTACGTGACTCCCTGGCAAGCCATACATCATATAGTATTAAAGGTATGCGTGGTGACCCGCTGGGAGTATCAAAGATACAACTGATAGGTGACATTGGTCGTGTCAAAAAACACACAATACTTCAGATCTGAATCTTCACACTGTATGGATGCATTGCTGCTTCACCCAATGGCAGAGTAGTTCAAATTTCCACTTTGAGATTGGTTCCTGAACAAGTTTAGAGCACAGTTTCCACACCGCTCTCCCAGTATATACTGCAATACCAGATTGATCTCACGAGTGCATTTACATTTCTGAGTGCTTCCCATACACAAGCAATACACATAAAAGCCATTAGCTTAGCATCTGAGAAGCACCATCCCTTGTACTTCTTGGGTCCGTCAGTGATTCAATGTCCTCTCAAGAGAGTCCCAACGAAATTGTGGCTCCCTTCCCTACAGTTAGGCAAGCCATTGTCCAGCCAATTGCCACCCTTTTGGTCAGTGGATTTATCATGACATCATGTCCATGTATTCTTACATTGCCCTTCAACAGTCTATGTTCCTTGTATATGGTGAGCTTCTGACTTACAGCCTGCCTTAGTAAATTCTGACATTTACTCGAACAGGGATGTATATAATAACCTTTGGTCTCTGCATGCATGTCCTTTACCGCCGGGACAGATCTGGGTTAAGGCTTTATCTTGTCTGCACCATCCTCTTGTTTGTTTGTGCAAGTCTTTATGTTGCATTGGAAACATTTGGTTACATACGACAGGCCATTATTCACTTCCAAGTGGCACACACTCTGAACTATGAGCCATTGGTTAGTTACTTGGTCCAGGACAGCTTGAAAACAGTTTGGGGGTATGTTTTGCTCAAATCCAGTGGCCTGTCCTAAATTTTTCTAATGGAAGTCTACTCATAAACAGAGTCACCAATGCTTTTGCAGCCACATCCATGATGTATGACCTGGTCACCTCACTTTGGGCTATCCTTTGTAGTGCTAATGCCTCCCCAAAGTGCTCTAGCTGATACAATGCTTGTGCATGTGCTATCTTATGATGACTTCCAGACTCTTACCACTTTCCTTAGATTCATCGATGTTATGTCCTTTGGGGATTTAGCAGGATTGTACTATTCACTCTAGGATTTGTGGGTATCATACTCAATGGTATGTGTCACCACTATTGCTCAAGCTCTGGGAGCTACCAGCCCAGCACTAATGAGAACTATGTCACTCCAGGAATCTCTTTTGCAACTGCAATTTTGTCATCTATTGGAGTGTCTGATTTCAACAAGTTTCAAGATGTCTACAATATTGGTTTAAAGATTGACCATGGAGATCAAATTGCACTAGCAGTGTTCAATGCAATGCTCTCACTTCTGGCAGGTGAGTGTTCAAGATCGCTTGATGTGAGTGTGTCATTCTAATGTTTAATTTCCTAGCAGGGAGAATTTGGTGGATTAGTCATGAGGCCCGGCGTCACCTGGGAATGCCAACACATGCAAGGTACCAAGAAATTGCCATTATTATGTATGTCCACTGGTGTTTGCAAAGTTTCATCAATGACCTTCCATAGCCTTGAGTCAGGGATCTTGTTTCCCACTGCAACAATTGCTGCAGATGTGGTCCTTATTGTACTCAACCCAGACAACCATGGTGCAAATCCCATTGACCTCAACCCCATTGGGTTTTTGATGGCAGTATGTAGTTACGTCCCTTCTATACAATTCATCATCTTACAAATGTTTAACTGATCAGGGCCTAGCACCTACCTTGATCATTGTCCGGGTTGGATACAGAAAATCAGTTGACAGTGTGCAACAGATGGTCTCAATACACCTTGCTGAGCATGAATCTCAAGGGGAAATGGGCAATAGGGCATCACAAAGAGCTGTAGATGTTTGCTCCCATCCCCAGCTCAATGATACTGTATGTGGTTTCCATGGGAGATGCAACAGCAGGAGAGAAGCATGAAATTACACACAAACCTTGTTGTTGTGCTACAAGTATCTGAAATTTCCATACTATTCAATTTCTCCCTCTTCAATTTCATCTTCATATCTTTCACCTTTGTTCTATTTCTTTCCTTGCCCTGCCTGCCAATGTAACTAGTACCAGGTTTTTGGTTGATACACATGTGTACAACAGTGAATATTTAGTGGATTTGGCAAGTAATGAAGCCCTGCCCACAATGGAACATAGTTCTACACCATCTGTTTACCAAGTGGCAACTCAGGAAGAAGTGCTAGAAGATTATCCTGAGGACTGACTTGTGGTATTGGTCAAGAGGGATGGAAAGGATAATATGGTAACTGAGGAGTAGCTGTCCAGGTAAGGATAAGCCTCATAGAAAGCTGTAGACCTACATTTCAGAGAACAGTGGAAGTATGAGGGTGCACTTACTGAGTTGGGTGTTACAAAAATGCTTGAGGATGTTGTGCAATAGTCAGTTTGGGGTGACAGTAACCAAGGCTTGGAGGGTACACCTCTGGTCTTCACTTACTTCTGAACTGAAAAATTGAAAGATTGTCATGAAGTGCCGCTTTTCCTCCTATCTTTTCCTTTCTTAGTGCCCATTCCCCTTTCAGCGCCTGTTTGTCACTTTGACGCCCATTCGTTACTTGACACCTACCAGATACCTGGTTCCCCTTTCTACATCACTCCCATCATTTCCTTCCTCATCCTTGTTCTTTCACATTGTCTTCACAACCCATCCCATCCATTGTTTCCTTTATTCTCTTTGTTCTTTCATATACAACAGTTACTCGTTTCAGACTCGTTCTTGGTCTATACCTGGACTACTATTGTTCTCCCCTTGTTCCTTATTATCTTTCTGTATTCTTGCACAAGTCATATCCCAGTATATAAGCTAGGTAGTTTGCACCTGGTCCCTCATCTTGACCCCTTGTCATTGGGACCAGGTGAGTAGCTAACTTCATTTCTCTTTACCTGCAATAGATCTAACTTGTCATTGGGACCAGTTTTTTATCTGCTCTTGCTCTCTGCTCGCTGTTTCTGCTATCTCTGTTGTCGTCTCTGCTAGTTGACTTCTGCCGCCGTCGTCTTTGTATCCGAAGCCACAGCATCTAGCGCTTTAGGACATTAAATCAAGATCCTTATTGCACTGACAGCCTAACCAGTGGGAAGGTTGTCCTTGCAAGATCACCACAGCTTCCAAACCCTGTTTGAATCTCATTCATGCAGTTGATCCCACAGATCAATATCACTGGCATTGCAAACCCGAAACTGATATCTCGAGCACTTGTGAACTCCAACCCTTCCCACACGCCAATCCTTTAAACTCAATCCTGCGAGCTTGTCGGTTTGACAATGAATCAGAACTAGTACCACTACCAGTTCCCCAGTTCCGCCCCTGCTCCTGAACCAGAAACCGATCTAACACACCTCCCACACCACTACCTCTACTATCTCCGGCATGTCCACTCAGTCTACCGCCAACGCTACTCTTGAAGCACTCCTCACCTGTCTTGTCGATCAACAACAGTCCCAGCAGGCCCAGCTAAACACTATAAAGGACACCTTCAAGGACAACAAAGATGAAGGCGCCATCATTGCAAAGCCCACCGTCTTCAAGGGCAATGCAGATGATGTTGCTAGGTTCCTACCCATGTTCAGGAACTGGGCCTCAGAACAGAAGGCATTGAGGATAAAGGAGGGGGCAGGTGTTACTCCTGAAGATGTTGGAACGCTGGACAACAGGATAACTATTCAGTCCACTTGATCCTTCTGTGGTCGCTGGGCAGCCAACTACCTGAAGCAGGCCAACGCATTGATGACTAATGCAAGTGTTTAATTTCCCTTTGAAGGAAAATGGGAGGTCTTCAAAAAGCAGTTTAAGGTCCAGTTCGGCGCTGCCAACGAGAAGGTGGACACTATCAGAGTATTGGAACACATGAAGCAAAGAAGCAAGGCAGTCACTGTTTATAGCCAGGACTTCTGGAATGCAGGGACCAAGACAGGCCTCTCCAAAGCCGGCCTCATGATCCGCTTTCGAAGTGGACTCAACCCAGAGGTAAAGAAACTCCTTGTCGCGATGGATCTAGCCCAGGGAGACCTGAAGGACCTGGACAATTTGGAGGATCATTCATGCAGAGCTGAAAGGGCCCTAGAAGCAGAAGGATTTAGCACTTGGAAACACACTGAGACCACCACCACCACCATCAGCACCACTAGCACCACCCAGACCAACCCTGTTGGGGGCAATGGTAAAACCTGCAAGGACTTCATGAGAGCCATGCGCAACCATTGCTATGGCTGTGGTGCGACAGACCATACCAAGGCCCAGGGAGGTCATGGCCAGGAGTAGTGCCACCACTGCACACGCCTTGGACAGTGCACATCCGTTTGTCAGGACAAGTTCCTGGGGTGCATGCCAGGTTTAGGTCTCAGGCCTGCAAGGATTGTTAGGATCAACTTGGCGGTCCCCTTCACCCTGTTCCCAGGGGAGACAGTCAACATCGGTGCCTCTCCACCTGCTCCTACTGCCACCATTGCTTCCACCTCCCCATTCACCCAAGTCTCTGCCTTCTACACCCCCAGCTCTGATGCAATAGCCTGTATTGCCGCCCTACAGGACTCTCTCAACCAGCAGAACGCAATGATCCAGCAGCTCATGGGTCAGAAAGATTTTCAAAGAGGGTGTCCACCTTCACTGCAGCAAAGACACCTGCACTGGTTCCCGTCTATGCCACTTCCTCATATGATTCAACTCACTCCTGTACCATATCTACTACCTGCAAGATAGAACCTCTTTCTCACCACTTTTGGATACGAGTAAATTTAAAAGGAAGGCAGCATCAGATGGAAACCACAGCCATGATCGACAGTGGGACAACTGCCCTATTTCTTGGAAAATCCTTTGTCTCGGCTCATCAAATCAGCACCTCCCCCTTGTGACATCCTATTTGAGTTCATAACATTGATGGGACCCTTAATCAGGCTGGAAGTATTACACAGTTTGCTTGACTCAGACTTACGATGGATGGAACAGAGACTTGGACAGACTTTTTGGTTACGAAACTGGGAGGAGAGAACATTATCTTTGGGCTTCCTTGGTAACAGAAGACCAACCCACAGGTTGACTGGGAGAAGGGACAAGTTTCAGTGCCCAAGCCTAAAGTGACTATTGAGGAAGTAGAAGACAAAGACTGGTGGGCAGGCATGTGTGGCCCACCTCTTTCTGACTCCATTATTGAATCTATCCACGCATCCGTCATTGATAGCGTTCCCAACAGTCTGGTTGAAACCCCGGTTTGACCGGTTTGGAACCCGACCACCCCCAAACCGGTTCCGGGAACCAGTTTACACTGGTGCCGGTTTACCAGTTTAGTTTGGAACCGGTTTGGTGACCAGTTTAACCAGTTCAAACTGGCATTCTTTTTTCAACCCTCATCAACGGTGATCCTCAGTAGCTGGCGGACTTGGGAGAGGCTTTCATAGGTATGTATATTCATATACTTGTAGTCTACAGTAAACAGTACAAATATACACAATACTTTGATACAAAACAACAAATTTTGGCTTTGTAACCTACTATCGTACAAAGAAACAGATGATGTTCGACCACCAGCGTGCTGCTATGCAGTGGAAGTGCCAGGCCTCTGCGCTTGCCATGCTGATACCTTGTTTTGACTCCATTGTTTGTGTGCAGACTTTTGCAGTCGAACAACACAGCAATCACCACAAGAGACTACGAATGTTGGCACGGCAACATCAACATCACCAGTGGATGCAATGGCTGGTAAAACATGAAGGTTGGTTCCTATGCCTGCCACCTTGGTCACAACACTATCCTTGAACTCGCCCTTAGTTACAAACAATGGGAGATTTGTGTTCTTTGTTGGCCACTGGGGGTAGATCACCATGCTGTTGGGGAGTCTTCTGCGAATCTGTTGCCAGTCCATGGCTAAGGTATGTGTCGTACTGTCTACAAGGAAATAGACAGAGAACCACAATGCAGAGCCCTGGTTGTATTTGTATTTCCTGTCCTTGAACACAGGCATGGTTCCCTGGAGTTTGGCCAGGAACAGAACGTCATCTGCAACAGCTTGATCTAACTCATAGAACTCGTGCTGGCTGCTATGACTAGACCTCCATGGTTTAATCGGGGGCATGGGTGGGCTGTTAGTTGCTGTACCAGGGTCTAGGGACATTTCCGGAGCCCAAGGGTCTGTTTCTCCCACCACAGAGTCAGCGGCTATGAGGCTAGGCTTGCTGGGGGGTGGGGTTACTGTCCTTGGTGGCTCAGGTTGTGACGATTGGGCGTATTGAGTATGTAGCAGCAATTGTTGCTTCTGGAGGCCAGTGAGCCCAGGATGCACATATCCAGGAGGAAGCTCAAGGGCAAGCGGTGGCGGCTCTATAACATGAAGGGGTAGTAGAACCCTAAAAAGGTCATCAGAATCAGAAAAGACTAAGGATTGTATCATATACTCTGCATCAACGAGGTGGTTGTAATCCACAGCAACAAGTGTCCCTGATGCATTGACAGTGTTTGTTTGCACTTGAAGCATCATTTGGCTCCTTGTTTTCTTGGACGACACCACATCAATGACATGGTAGCTACCACAGTGCTTCCCCTTCCACACTAGAACATCCCAGTGCTTCCAAGGATTAGCAGGTGTCTTCGTGAGCTTAAGACCTTTATCAATCTGATCAGATGTCATAAGCTGCACATTCAGTGTGGCTGAATCATGAATCTGCAACATCAACTGGACGAGATTGTCCTGGGAAGCATTGGTTTGGTTTTGAGCCTC
>JANHQD010000474.1:0-14915 GCA_024721195.1 Marasmius sp. AFHP31
TCCACTGCTCAAACCTGTGCACGACTTTACCTCTGTAAGTCCTTGACTTTGATTACAGCATCGGTAGTGGTACATGGCTCTAAATCATTGTAGTCCGACTTCTTCTCGATCGGGTGGACTAAGAGTACTGAGAGTGAAACTCGAGAACTTTGAACGCAAATAACATGGTAGAGATCCATTTACAAGAGTTCAGCCGGGCTTTGATGGAACATGGGAAAGAGAGCTACGCCCGATGTCCAGTAATACACCCTCACCTTGATGGGTATATTTGAATTCACATTCACAGTCCATCCACTGAACTAGATCCCAGACTCAGCCGCCGAATACTCTAAGTGGCGTACGATGTGCTTCAGAGTTGTGCACCTCGAGTCCAGATTAGCGTACCAAATGGCTTAAGTAGCGTACCTAATGTCCGAAGTAGCGTACCTAGTGTTCAGAGTAGTGTACGTGACGTTCAAAGTAGCGTACCTTGTGTTCCAAGTAGCGTACCTAGTGTTCATAGTAGCGTACGTAGCATTCGTATTAGCGTACTCAGGAATCATAGTCAGCGATTGCAGTAAGATACATAGTGTACACTGTCGCAATGCTCACACGGTATAGTGGTTGAGTTTTTCTCATATACTCAAGTTGAATTCTCATACACTCGAGAGGTTCGTCACATTATACCTATTACCTAACGATATACTACAGCTTCCGCTGACCTTGTGTCTACATGAGCCAGTTTGAACGGCAAAGGGAAGTACCCAATTGTGGGAATACGTATTGATGATGACGAGTGAGGATTGTTAAAGGGGTCCTCCGGACTCCTGGGCCTCGGTCAGCTAGATGGTGATTCTATCTCTATTTTGTGCCCACCGACACCCAACCACAGTCAGAATGATGACCATTTGTGCACATACATTGTACCAACCAACTTGGTCGAGCCGGTTTTCCCTTGATCTTATACTTCTCGCATAGTTGGGGCTCATGGATAATGTTCTGTAGCTTCACAGCTTATTAATAATGCTCCCAGCATCTGAGTAACTTACAATTACATGGACTGGTCTGGAGGCATGTGTTCGCCGCGAGTAGCTACCGGAAGTTCTCCGAGAGCGCCAATGGTAGGTAACTGTGGCTATGCTGATCCATCAATTAGCGTACCTCGCGTATCAAAATGGCCGGAGTAGCGTACCAGTAGCGTACAGTAGCGTACAGTGACGTACATGTGGTACGCTACTTTAGATAGGCCCCGTACTTTGACTTCAAGAATGACTCTTCAGGCTGGGCCCCCGAACCTAAAGTAGCGACCAGTAAGCCCCCCCCCCATCCATTACCATTCAAGCTTTTCTAGCATTCATTTACTTGGTCTCGAACGACTCAGTGACGTTGCCCAACGGTACAAGTAGCCCCGTCACCCGTCAAATCGCCACCGAAAGACGCAACGACAGCCTCAGATTCAATGTGACTTCCGCTGGTGCTTTTGTTCTCTGGGGCTCGCTTTATGTAGACCATCCTGTTAAACGGGTCACGATCTCCCCAAAGTCAGGATCCAGCGACCCGACGAGCATCAAAGAAACATCTATGCATGATACTGGTCCCTATGGGGAGTTTCAGCAGATCTTGTATTGGGAGAGCGGGCTTGACAGGGAAACCTCTTACATTGTGGACATTACGGCTATTGCTGACCAACAGAAGTTGACTTTCAACCAATTGCAGTTGTTGGACGGATATGTGAAACCTCACCTCGAGAATTGAGTTGTCTCGCTCGCTCAACTGTGTGGTTATTCTCTCGTTCGCAGATCAAGCTCACCAGTCTCACCATCATCTACCCCACAGCCTGGGCCATCGGCTACTATGGATGGAGGGCATCATCGTCATCTAACACCGGGAATTATCGCCGTGATAGTCGTCGCTATGACCCGCATACATTGGCCCATTCAGTCTGGCTTACCATCCCAAAGGTTATTATGCCTGTTCTCTTTTTGGCAGTCGTTGGCGCAGGAGTCTTTTGGTTTCGTAAAAAGTACAGGCTCTGTCACTCGCATAGACCCCAACGCTTACCTGGAACATAGGACCAGAGAGACTCCGCAGACCCCAACGATCACGCCTTACGCGGGTATCTTCAAACACGGTCCGTCCTTGTTCCGTTATTTTGTGCTGCATATGAGCCAACCCTCACTGAATTTCGCGTGTTTGCAGTGTTTTCTTCAAATATCCCTTCAGCCGCGCCACCGATGGTGAATCCTCCGTCAAACTCCACTACGACAACCTCCCCCCCGTCCCGCGTAGTGGACGCTGGTCCGTTACCACCCCAGTATAACCCCCTATGGGCGGACCCTCCCTCAGGCGATGGGGATACAGCATCCAGTCCCACTATTGGGTCAGTTCGCAACGGTGCGAGAAAATGGAGAACATTTGCGAGAAATAGTCAGACCAAATAAGGACGGATAGATCGATTGTACACACCAAGGACACACCTGTAATTGTATTCCCTTCCTGAATGTTATCGATAGTTCCAAAAGTGTGAGATTGTGCATATGCATACCTGCTAGCCCAAGTACCGGGAATAGAAAAGGTACGGGTATACAGATATCATCGTCGCCTGCGAATTGGTTTAGAGAGAATGGCAGGTACAGGTAGTATCACGGTCTAAGTATTTTGCCACCCAGATATACTCTTCATGGGCTCGAATTGCCAATCACTGACAGTTGCAGTGGTGATATCATGGCTAAACCTCCCGTTAGACAGTCCAAC
Source organism: Marasmius sp. AFHP31 (assembly GCA_024721195.1). NCBI lineage: Eukaryota > Fungi > Basidiomycota > Agaricomycetes > Agaricales > Marasmiaceae > Marasmius > Marasmius sp. AFHP31. Next base: position 2,734 of record JANHQD010000474.1, read on the forward strand.
TGTAATATAAGGGGTCACCTCACGTCTCCGAATGGAAGGACTTGGAATAAAGCCAAGATTTGTGGCAATGCGAGGGAATCGACATCTTTCGAACCTGAATCTGACTGATGACTCCCTCCTTTCTTAATGGGTGTCCAGTTGTTCAGCTCTCAACCCTCTAACATCAGTAGATCTACTAGATTCGCCGTCCGAGACTGAAACCTACTGAAGTTGGGACACCAATCTATTGGGATGTACTACTCTTATTCAAAGCAATAAATATAGGTTGGGATACCAGCATTGCTGGTCATGGACCGGTACGATTAACTCGACTATTGTCAGCTTCGGCTGCAAATTCCATCGTCCGAATCGTGGAGATTGTTGGCTTTAATGAGGCTACGCGCCGAATATGAAGAATAGCATGACTTGCGAGGACCGAGTGCAAAACTCGCCCGAAACTGTCCATGAAGATGTATGATTATCAGACGCGGAGTTTAGACTGATGAGTCGAACGTACGGAGCCAACAGATTCACAAAGTCGTGCTGAGAGTGGACAATGCAAGGGGATGAGAAAACCCGTCAAGCGGTAACCAGTGTGGATGTAGCGAGCAACTCACTGAAAGAGTCAAAATTAGAACTACGTTGATCACGGAAACCACTAAACAATGTCTCAGATCAGCTCTCTGAGCCCTCGTCGACCATTCTGGCGTCGATGGAATGCTCACAGAAGATGAGGGTGTAATAAAGTATCCCTGAAGAAATGAAACAGTCTCAGTGATGATGACTGGGTAACTGCTTCTAGAAACTCACCGTCTCGGTATACAGCCTTCACAAGTTCAGACTTCCCGCCCATTCGAACTACACACGTGTGTGCAAAGGTCAGCATTGATCTTGGCCATTGCACAAGCGACCTACAGGCCGAAATCCCAGGAATCGCTATCATAATCAATGTTCCTGTATATCTGGCATTAGTCGATCATACAGGACCCACAAAGGAGCGACAGTCGCATACCAGTGTCGTACACCATCAACAGGACCCAACACAAGTACAGTGTGTTATTCCCGCCGGTGAGATAACAGCCGTGAATCTGGGGTAGTGGGGGTACCCCATCTGCGGGGAAGATCAGCGTTCAAGGAGATGTTGGGAGCGAGTGTCAAGTGATCGAGCCTACATTTGGTAGCGTTAATGAACGAGCTAAACAAGACAAAGCATGGTATCCAACATCCCAAGAACCAGATGACGATACTGATACCAGCAGAGGCTCTACGCTCCCACACAGCCCAAAGACGGACTGCGAGGAGCACTGGATGACATAACGAGTTTGAGTGCGGACGACGTGGGTGAAAATAGAGTAACTACCCTCGGAAAGTATGACGCCTACGAAAAAGCACCCTATGGGAGTAGATATGCTGAGAAGGTTCGAACGAAATGACCGGATTCAAACGCACATCCAACGATCCGAGAAGTAGAAGTACAGCCCTGTGTACTTAAGCCTTCCCGTAAGTCGTCTAGCATGTAGAAAAGAGTAAGCTTCAAAGCATGGGCTTGACATGGCTAGAGTCTCGTACGGTAGAGTGTCAGCCCCGCGTCAACGAACGGAAGGTATCTTTGTAGCAAATATATACTCGTCACCAGGGACCACCGCTTCCTCCAGATGTGTTCCACTTCTAAGTTCAAGTTGAACACCACATCATATGCAAAGATAGTCGAGCTTGCGACTGAGAAATGGTTGCAGTTGTAATCAGTTACCCCAAAGCACCGAATACAGTACAGACGTACCAGCGATATACTATAATCATCTTTAGCCAAGGCCTGTGTTAGAATCCAAAGAGAGGCTCACTGTGATTATTTGCTGACCCCATACACTTGCGGTAAGGTTTGGGGGGAGTGCTGTCGCCATAATGGTACCATTGGACATTGACCTAAAGTTATACTCTGAAGGTAAGACTGGTGGTCGCAAGCCAGGAAAATGAGTTGCTTAAACGACATCCAATGGCAGTGATCTACCAAACAATGACAGTGATTCAAGGGGGGCCGCTGATTGTAATTGTGGACGTAGGTATGGTTGCATGGACTGGCATGAGAAAATGATACCCGCTCTCTCGTTGACAGCGGCGCAGACTCCGCGTTTGCCCACGTAGCATTTGCATAGCATCTTATTGTTGACTTCCATCCCCTCTTCATGTTGTCTCATATTGTGAGGAGAGTAGGATGGGATGATAGCTATTGCACTGTTGCGTGAGGCACAGACCACAAAGTTGAGCATGATTATCTTTGTTGCTTGATGAAGGAGAGAGAGAGAAAGTTTTACGTTACAGATGTGGTGTCCACTAGCCCAGGCATTCAGTAGTGTATAGCGTCGTGTTAGACCCGATTTGGCCCCCATATATCTAGCCTTAGAGGGGGTGCCCCTGGTTATGTACCAGTGAATGTTATCTGTGCCTGATGTGGTGATCTTTGACCAATTCCTGACGTGCTCGGGCATCAGTCATATGGAGAGTCTTTGATTTCGGGATCCCTATCTCTCAGATGAGGATCTGGAGCATATCTTGCATCAGTAAAAGGGCAAATTGCTTTCCGGCTTTCTCCGAAAGTCAAAAGTCTGAAAAGCCCAAAAGCTGTGACTTTTCCCGACTTTTGGATGGGCACCCAGGTCCCCCTCATTATGATGATGTTGGCGGTACATTCCCTCCCAAAGGCTTTGTATCTCTGAATTACTGTTCAAAATATGAAAAATGGTCTTCATTGACTTTGAGGAAGGGACTTCGAGTGTGTGGGACAGACTGGTATCTTACCTGACTTTTGACTTTTGGACTTTCGGCAACTGTTGCCGGAAGTCCAGTTTTGGGGAAAAATGGGCCGACTTTTAGGAAAATTGACATGGCTTTTAAATTTCCGATATTTGGACATTTTGGGGCCAAAAAGTCCAAAAAAAAGTGGCCAAAAAGTGACCAAAAAGTGACCAAAAGTTTTTGACTTTATACTGATGGCCTGGGCAGTCTCTCATCTGTGACCACCCTCTGTCTCACTTGTTCTGTCAAGTCCAAGATATTTGATGCCCTCACTTTGTACAAGGTAGTGTTGTGTATAGCTGGCTGGGCTGGGCTTTGGCTTGGCTTGACATTGGCTTGACTTCAAGTGGCTCAAAAGCTGTATAAGCTGGCTCAGCCATGGCTGGAGTCACCAAATCTTTCAAATTTTATTTCAACTCTTCTACTTGCTAGAATTGTTAGATCTTGATACCTTACATTCAATGTACCTCTGCTATCACTACAGGAAATGTAAACTACAATTGGGGGGCACTCGGGGAGAGAACATGGTGCTTGCTCTGAGGTGTGAATCATGATGCCATGTGGGAGTATGTAAGGGACATTCATTTTTCTGCTCAAACATAACCTCCGGCACTCCCAGAAGGTCTTGCTTCCTATATTGAATGGGGATGCACAAGCCGTATCAGGGAATCCACACCACAATACAATGAATGCCTGAAGCACTGCCACCCAGAGTTCGGTGCCTAATGACCCAATCTGTCGATCAAAGCACATTCTCCGTGTTCCAGCTATCTCAGACCTTCCTCTCAATCCATTGCACTGACATCTTCATCAACTTTCTTGTAGCAAGTCTATTCCATGATCATCCAAGCCTACCACCTCATCCTTCTATTGTTCCCACACCCATCCCAATTCACATACTCTGCCTATTCTAACGTCCACGTCCATCCTATCAGAGGTTCCATCTCTCTTGTACTCTCATGACATTGATATTCTGTGTCCCTATAATTGTACCATTTTCTTTTCATCCTTTCTGCGTCCATCCTGGCCCATGTTGCACCTTCATTTCACATTGTCCACATTCAACCTCCAATGACCTTTCGTGCATTTCACTACTTTACCAAGGACTACACATGAAATACTGTACCATATGCTACCGTACAATGTTTGGATCATGACAACATTCTTTCAAACATATATAAGCTAGATACTCAAGGTTTCTGTCTATTGTTAATCTCATTCTACAAGTTTCAAACTACTGTCTGGTGTGTTTCAAGTCTCTAGTCTTGTACTAACCTCTACTCCACTGTTAGCTTTGCTCACCGGTAGGTCATTCTTATTAAGTTTGACTTAAGTAGCAGATCTTGAGTAGGTCTTATGAGTCTTATTGTAATGTTTTGTAGCAGATGAATAAAGCAATTTTCTTACCCTAAGTCAACCTCAAGTCAACCTTAAGTCAGCCTCAAGTTGATCTCAAGTCGAGCATAAGTTGTTCGCAAGTCAAACTGGAATGGATTCAAGTCAAATATAAGTTGTACTTAAGGCAAAGACAAGTCAAACGTAAGTCAAGAAAAGTCTGGTCAAAAGTAAACAAATCATTGGACTTAAGCTGAATGGTACGTAGCCGTTGCTGTTCATACACTTCACTTCCTCCTTTTCGAGGCCCTGGTTGAGGTGGTCTCTGCGTCGGCCCCTGCCTTGCGCTTGCAGTTACCCACAGTCGTGATGACAGGGGCAACCTTCTTCGGCTTTCCTTTCACTGATGTAACACTGTCGTTCTTCGGCTTCGCTCCACCACCCTGCCCCTTGTTCCCTTTGTTGTTCACAGTTGGTGATGCCGTGGCAGTCGCCGCTGCTCCCTCCCAGCTACCTTTCAGAGCATACTGAGCTGCGAATCGTTGCCTCGCGTTGCCAGCGGAGAGTCGTTGCGTCTTCTGGGCCACTGGAGTGGAGAAACTCCGTGTTCGTGGAGGAGACTTCACAAGGTTTCGTCGCTTTGTTCGCGCCGGCTTCTATTGAAAGATATAAGTAAGATATAAAGGACTTGTGAATAAAAAGCCTGCTTACTGTCGGTTTCGAGACCTGATTGCCTTCGCTATCTTCGTTGTCTTCGTTGTGGTCGCTGTCTTCGTGGTTCTCGTTGTCCTCAAGGTTCTCATTTTCCTCGTGGTCGTCGTTGTTGTGCTTGTCATTCTCGTGGACATTGTGGTCTTTGTTGTCTATGTTGTGGTCGCTGTGGTCGTTGTCCTTGTCGTGAACATTGTCTTTGTCATGATCGTTGTCCTCGTGGTTCTCGTGGTTCTCATTAACCTTGTTGTGGTTGTTCTGGTTGTTCTGGTTGTGATGTTTGTTGCTCTTGTGATCGTTGCTGTCATTGGTTTTGTCGTTGCTCTCGTTATCCCTGACTTCGCCCATGGGTTGGATCGCTGAGTGCTAGAACAGGACTGGGTCAGTAAATACCCAGGGTCTAAGGGTTATCGTACCTTCTGCGTGTCATCTGCGAAGGCACTGTCGTGCTTCTGCTCAGTTTCCCCACCCCGGCCACCACTACACGCACCCCCTTGACCATCTGCCGCCGAATTGTCATGGCTTGCCGCTGCCTCCTCACCCTCCTTGTTATCCCTGTGGGCACTGGTCGTATCCTGAAGTAGAGGCCATGAACATTACTTCAATTGCGCAGAAGATACATATAAGCTTACTGGGGTGCATAAACGTGTACTAACTGACATTTCCTGTGAATGGTAAAGGTCAATGCATGGAAAGGGTACTCTCGAGCCTAAACATACCTTTGGCAAGTCAAGTTCAACGTGTTCTTCAACATGCACGGGCCTCAAGGTGGTGACTTCATCGTTGTCACTATCGGAGGAGTCGGAGTCGGAGTCGGATTTGGATTTGGAACAAGACTCCTTGTTGGAATGTTCACAGCCAGGCTTGTTGTTGTTGCTCGTATAAGTCCGACCACCTCCTTCGTGTTCCCCCTCGCTTTCGTTGTCACTGCTACCATCGCCCTCACCATTCTTGCATCCTGGGTCACTTGCTACAATTGCGGTTGGAGTTGTGGTACCTGAGGCAGCCGCTAGGGGAGCTGCACTGGGGGGGATCAACAAAAAGGCATGTCCATGCACCCAAAATTGTCAACGAAATGGGATATGAGGTCGCCAATGGCGCCTCTACTCATTTCGGCTGGGTTTTGGATCTGCTTTCCGAAGGGGAGGTCGACCGGATTGTAGAACAATTGCGGGGATTCGAGGATTTTGGTATAGCAGACAGGGCCCCTGCGGCTACTTTGAACTATTTGACCTAGTCAGAGATAGCAAAATAATAAAATAGAGCCGCTTACCCCATAATTTCTTGTACCAATCTAGAAGGACGGTGCGACCGGCAGTTGGTGACAGGTCTTCAAGATCGACATATGGGAAGCGCACATTGTCCTGTTCGTCAAGAGGAAATTCAGTATTGGTCTTCAAAGCGGCCGTATCTGGAGGGGGTATCTGAGCAGACATGGACATAAGTTCTATACCAGATACCCACCTGATTGCCTTATGCCCTCCCTAAGGCGCTGGTGGAGCAAATCATGAGAGTTTCTCCTTCCTCCATGACCCTGCTATCTTCCATGTTCATGCTGGAGTCCGACCGCTTGTTGATGCTATGAGTCACACAAAGAAAGTCAGCGCACAGTCAATAAAGATGTATCAAAGTACCTCACATTCTAGTCTCAGTCACAGGTGTACTGTCAATGACTTTCTCCTTGTTGAAACAGAAGATGATAGCGACGCCGCGGCGGCCTAGCAGCTTGAATTGTAGGCAGCTCTGGGCTATGGCTCTAAAACCGTCCATAAAGCCTTCCTGATTCCTATACAAACTGGTCAGTACCCAATCGTGTGCAAAAAGAAACAAGACACGCACTGGAGTATGGGGCTTTGCTCGACAGCTATGGCATCCCAGTGCTGATGTTCATCTGGGCTGAGATCGTCCCAGAGGTGTGTGAGTACATGCTCATAGTCCGAATCGTTCTCATCTGCCATAGTCCACTCTACGAGAGCAGCATGGGCTTCTCCGAACGCCTTGCGGCATGTTCACTGTCAACACGCCATGTACGAGCTTGTTGAAAAACCTCGTAAGAGCCTTTGTCTTGGTCGTTGTAAGCTCACCTCGTTTGCCTTCCTGATCGTTGGTTGGCTTTGGTCTGCTGGCCTTTCTCTCTATCTTCACAGTCCCTATATTCTTGACTTGCTTGGATGTTGTTCCTGAACCACCACATAAGAGTCTGAAGAGAGACATAAGTTTTGACCACCAATGGTAGGTAACGGAAGAGACGTACACTCTTCCATTGCTCTGCTGTCTCCGCATGCGGCTTCTCGAAGAGTGGATACTTGATGAGGAGGTCATAGATTTGCGCGGCCACCTGAGTTCTCTTCCCTGTAGGAGCGGCTTTGTTTGTCGGTATCTTCATCTGAAGGACTGCAAGTTCAGGAGGTGAGAACACATATTTTCCACTGGGCTACAACAAAAAGGTCAACGTCTGATCCTTAAACAACACCTGAGATGAACTTACACCAGCGTGGCCTCTGACGAGGCCATCCTTGCTACCTGATGCAGCGCGGGGAGTATCTATCTCTGAGTCCGGATCCAGAGAGGTGGCCTTGTTGGAGGCGTCCTCGCTGTCGGATTGAGGAGCAGCGCTAAGATGGCCCGTATTCATTTTGGATCTGGAGATGCGGACTTCCTGGAGGTGCTCGAATTGTCATCCTTGCTGTTGGTAAGGCTAGGCTCAGATGCGTTGGCTTTGGCAACAACAATGAGCTTTGGCAAGACGTCCTTCATGAGCGGACCTGCCTGGTGGTTGCCTGTATTGGACGATCCAGGTTCCACGTTGGGCAAGGGAGAGGTGGTTAACATGGTGAACGGCCAGGAGGATGAGATGGGAAAAGGAGGAAGGCAAAGTGAGGAAGGAGAGAAGGAGAATGAAAGATAGATAAAAGTATGGTGGTGGCGAATGAAGAAAAGGCGTGTGACAGATCGCTCTTGCCAGCTGAGAGATCTTCAGAGATCTGACCTGCTGCCAGTGGTATCCACACTGCGTCTTGTCTCACACGCGTGAAACACATACAAAACCTATTGCCACTCTTATGACTATTACGAAGCGGTAGTGGAGAGGAATATTGATTTATTGTGTATTATATCTGGCGGTTCATGTACATAGAACTGTTGGCAGGTTTGAATCAGACAAACGAATAGAAAGAGTAGAACGTAAACCTCACCTTCGAGCAGCACATGGCTACAGTGCCTCTAAATATTGAGCAATGTCCTCGTGCCATGTCAATGCGAGGATTTCCGGGTCATGCGGTATACTGATGAAGACTGGCGTCTGGTCGGTGGGTACATCGAAGGACTCATAACCACCCCCAACGACACGCACAGCCCTCAATCTCGAGCCTCCTGACTCGTCGACGCCGCTGGATGTTGTATCGCGCAAAAACAGGCGAGTAGTCTGAAAGACGGGTCTGCGGCAAGGGGTTCTTGATCTCGAACGATTTTCTCTTTCCATCCTGTAATGAGCTATTCAGCTCACTCGGAGAGAATCCATGGGAGGAAGATACTCACTGCGAGATAGAAAAAGATCCACAAAGGCTTTCGAGCTGGTTGATCAGGCTGCAGTTCTGGTATGGGGAGCCTTTTGATCTCAACAACCTCGAAAAAGTCGGTGATCAAGCGTTGAGAAGGATCGAAGACAACATCTGGGTCCATTGGTGGCATTGCTCCTGGCAGTTTCTAGAGTGTGATGGTAAGAATAGAGATAAGTTTTGAGCACCGCACATAGCAAAACAAAATTTACCCTGAAGAGACGACAAAAGGGAGCTCCACGGACTGTGTTGAGTCGAGCTGGCCTCGGGAGGATAGAAAAACTGTGAGGAGCTCCCTGACTGGAGTCAGGGTGCTTGGTTCGACTGGAGTCGAACCATTTCAACGTGGTTTGCCAAATAAAATTCCATTGTGTTGTTGGCGGGTGGAGCGAGAGAGAAAATAGCAGGGAAAAAAAAGGGAGAGAGGAACGGTGGTGGTGGAGGAGAGGCAAGGATCGCGTATGGGTGGATACTGCTTTCGGAATGGGATCAATTCAGTTTAGGGTTAGCACTCAATTGAAATTTTAGATCTGGAAGTCCGAGGACTGAAGCATTTTTTAGGTCTACATAACACCTCTTTCAATCAGGATTTACGTGGAGCTCAGTTCACACAAGGGTTTCGAGACATGTACAAGTGTATATTCCTGTACCTAGGTGTGGCGTACAATACTAATTATAAAAAATGAATACAAAGAAACGAACCCGGACAACTCCAATGACATTCGATAGCGTCGGAGAACGTACGATAGCCTCGACTACTTTTGTTCGTGGCAGGATTGGAGGGAAGCCCAAGAAGTTGAAGTAGGTCTGGATGTAGAACCACACCAGCACTTGCTCCCAGTGAAAGCCAGCTGCCTCCATGCACTCAAGGTTCTTGTCGTCACCTCAACTCCAAAGCGGACTCTTCTCGCCAGGCCAACAGCTCATCAGCCACCACAAAGCTTTCAATGCCGGGAGACGAACAGCCCAAACATCAGAGCCAATAGCGATGGGGGTTCTAAGCGAGGCTACCTCAAAAGGATCACAACCACTTGGAACGCCAAGGACTTTGAACAAAAGCCCAAGGCAATGTCGATTATGCCGGGCACACTCCACTGTGAGATTGGCAACAGACAGCCCAGGCAAAGGTTTTGGAGTTGTTGAATCGGCCATTCCATCGAGTGCCATAAGCTGATACCAGAAATTGACCACCCAAAGCTCGTAAAGCATTTGCCGGCCCAGTTTGACATCCACTGTCGTGTCGGGCGGTGCAACCGGATTAACTCCTGGAGCATGCTTTGCAAACAGACCCTGCAACCACTTGGTTGCCTCATCGTGATCCCTGACCTGCTTGTTCTTGGTTCTGGGTGCGTCAGCTGCGAGAAGTCCATGAGTTGGTGAGCTCAATACTTTCCTCCAAATGGCAGTCTTCAGAGGAATGGAGATGTGATTGTCACCCCCACCAGTTTCTCTCACGAAAGGTTTGTGAATATGAGCCCATTGTGCAAGGTATTGACAGCAGCGATCAGGATCTGGAGAGCCCAGAATCATATTTGGATCAGGGACAACCGTCTTCAACCGTGGATTGTCCTGAGCCAACATCTCCCTCTTTTCGGGATGCGACTTGTTGATCGTGCCGTTCACATTTTTCCAAGCGGGAATGGGGGGGGGGACAAAAGGATCTTCAGGTGGCAAGTCGGCGAAGAGATCGCGCGAAATCAGAGGTCCTATTCAATAACATTAGAAAGGCATTGTAGAAGGAAGATGATGGCAACGTACCCTGTGAGCTCTCAGCAACTTCACCAGGCTCCAAAGCACCATCACCGCGGCTCTCAGCTTGGATTGGTCTACTTCTCTTTGACTTCCCTCTCTTACCGGAAGCGCTCGCTTGTGGTGTTGTTCGAATGAGTCCAACCTTTGGAGCAGTAGAGGTTGACGGTAGCGAGCTCGATAGTGATGTGATACCCACAGTGCTGACAACATACGACGATTGATATGTATTGTTCAGATGAAGATTTTTGAATGGACTGGCCATGTTATAACATTCAATTGAAGTGACCCTGATCGCTGCGAACTTCCCGTCTGAACCAGCTTGCCCTCTGTAGATGACTGGGTAAGCGGGTGACGCAGCTGTATCATCAAATTGAAGATCAATGAATGGGGAAGTTTCCAAGATGACCTGGCGGTCAAACTGAGTAAATTGGCGTAGATAGTATACAGGAAGTTTCGCCCAGAACAACATCATCACATCCTTCTCATTCCAGACGAAAGCTCCCATGCGGCTACCAACTGACTGGGCCTCTCCCAGCTGATCAACAGCCCCCGACTCCTCCGTTGCTAGCATACGCGGCCAGTAGATCTCGGCAAAGTCGATGATAGCTACCGCCGTGCACCACGATTGTTGTAGCTCAGAAACGGCACAGACGAGATTCCTGAGGGATAGCAAGCCGGAAAATAGCCTACGGAGGCTCAATTCAATGGTCACATCGAGTTCAGCAATCTTATTCCTCCAGGAAGGTTGCCTGAAAAGAAAGCTTTTTGTTTGCTGTCGCAAGGTATCTACAGACTTTTGAAGCTGATCCAGCGTACGGGGAAGGCTGCCCATCTCGAGTTGCGAAGTTGGTCGGATGAGGTTTCCGGTCCCACATGCACGAGTCGTCAAAATACGGATCTACCGGGTGCCTAGGCTGGGTTGGTACACAAACAAGGTAGCAGTAATTTTCATTGAAAGGCTGGGGACATTGTACTGGGTCATCGTGGCCATAGAATCCATCTGAACGTCGATATAGGTCCCGAGTCGACCCCAACAGAGGACAAGGGATGCGAGTGCGGTTGGGTGAGGTAATGAATCTGTGTATTCATGTAACCACAGTTGCCACAAGCCCATCGCTGAAGGAAAGGGGTCCCAAATCTTTGAGATACGATTAGACTAGTCGTATATAAAACATATAGTTTCCCGATTACCTCAATTGTTTCGATTCCTCAGCAAATCTTGGTCGGTAAAGTTGGGAGCCATAATTTCGTGAAACGGAGTAATAATCCTCACTGGAGTGAGGACCGCCGACAAGACTGGAGTCTCAGTCAAATATAGAAATTTAGCGAGGCGAGGCAGAGAGGTAGTCGGTTGAATTGTTGCAGTCGATGGTGGAGTTGAAGTTCATGTTGAAGTTAGAACGCGGCCCAAGATTCCCAATTGCCGATGGCAGGAGTTGTGGGAACTGTGGGAGGCTTGTCAGTTACTGTGTACACAAGCTCAATTTCCCCACGCTCTTGCCGGCCTGCAACTCGCTTGTAGGTCCGCTTGACCTTCTTGACAACAACCATGACCACCACGCCGTTATTATGCCCGCTCACTCCACGAATTCACTTGCTCTCAATAATTTTTTTCCCTTCTCTTCACCTTGCTCGCCTCTTTTTTTTCATTCGCGATCAATTTATTCCACCCGCACCCGTACGACCTTTATAAAGTATCTGAGGTATACCCCGGGGATCCTTTACAAAGTTTCTGGGGTACTACCTCAGTATTTCAGGCCTCCATCTTCTGGGCCGGGGGCACCCCAAATAGGGTAATTGTTTATAATATTTCGCATTTTTGACTTGGGACCCCCCTGAAAGGCATATAGGTAGGGGGGGGGAGGGGGGGAAGGCTGGAGGACCCTGAATTCCGCTTTGGGGCATTATGTCATGCTCAGGCACACCATCAAGGGACACTCTGGACCATGGCAGGGGGTGAATGGGGGGATGAATGGGTGCCCTGGGGTGCGCTTTTTTGGGTTCCCTTTTTCCCAGGGTCCTGGTCCCCTCCCCTCCCCTCCCTTTTGATGCACT
>JANHQD010000475.1:0-16475 GCA_024721195.1 Marasmius sp. AFHP31
GCCCCTCGGATAGTGAAACGATTCCACAAGAAGTACCCCGCCGCAGCAGGACCAGCTTATCGAGAAGGGGCCTAGTCATCGAGGACGATGAATCTTAGAAGGGGGGTAATGTCATGAAGTGCCACTTTTCCCCCTATCTTTTCCTTTCTCAGCGCCTATTCCCCTTTCAGCGCTTACTTGTTTCTTTGACGCCTACCAGACGCCCGTTTCCCCTTCCCACATATTTCCTTCTCACACTATTGTCTTTTACACCTTCTTCACGACCCATTCATTCTATTGTTCTTATTGTCTTCTCTCATCTCCTAGTTACTCATTCCGGACTCGCTATTGTCTTATACTTGACTACTATTGTTTCCTTATTGTTTTCTTATTGTCTTTCCTATTCGTTCACGACTCATATCTCAGACCGCTGACTGGGTATATAAGCTAGGTAGTTTACACCTGGTCCCTCATCTTGACCTCTTGTCGTTGGGACCAGGTGAGTAGTTATTTCTGTCTTTCTCTATCTGCAATGTATCTGACTTGTCGTTGGGACCAGTTATCTACCTGCTCTTGCCCTCTGCTCACTACCTCCGTTGTCTCTATCGTCGTCTCTGCTAGTCGACTTCCGCCGCCGCTATTTCTATAGTCCTAGTGTCTAGCGCTTTAGGACAATAATTATTTTCCTGTAAATTCTAATTTTCGATGTAAGTCAACACAAAGGGCCCTTGCTAAGTCTATATCAGGAATGACCTACATGCAAGTTAAGTAGTTAGCAGTTGGCCTGTTAAGTCTCCCTTCGTGTGTATACATTGCCATCATGTTTGTGCCATGTTCAATGGCACATGCATCTGTCGAACATGACGCGCACATTCACTGGTGCTTGCGCCCCGTGTTAATATTTTCCCTGTAATGATATTGCTGTACAACAATCAAATCAGCTCAGAAAAGTTAGCGAGAACACATAGAGACTCTTTTTTTATATATAATGATATTCTGATATTCAGCTTAGCTTAGATCACCAAGCCTCACCTCTGGGCCACACCTAAAAGCAAGGGAAACATGTAGGAAATAGGTAAGTGGCTATGCAGAGGTGCCAGGAATTACCCCGGTTCCCGGGTCATACTCCGGGCGGGGGGAAATATACCTCCCCCCGCAATAACTTACTTTACGGGGGGGGAAGTGAGTGTCCGGGGGGGAAAAATAATTTTTTCCCATTTGGACACTCACAGTCGAGCCTGAGAGTGGCTAGCGGAATCGTTTGAACGATCGAAGGTGGGTATTCTCTCCGCCACCCCGTGTCGTGGTTCAACTTGGCTGATCTTGCACTGCAGAAAGTCCATAATTCCTCGAGCTCACGAATTTGGCAACTGGCGGTAGCTGACGCCTTGGATCATTCCATAGTTGCCTGTTATTCCGATCTCGGGTAATCACGACCGTGCTCCTACGCAATTCAAGTGGTTATCTGACTGGGCGGGGGGAATTCAGGCGAGTGATAATTTCAGCGAACCGAAACGCCTTGGGAGTCCACGCTATGTGCCCTCAGAGTCTCAGGTCGTCAGACAGCATCCCTACATACCCGGGCTATTTCGACTTCCTTCGCCGCATCCGCCTCTGTTCTCATTCACGATCTCGACCCTGTGGATCCATCCGCGGATAAATGCTGCTCATAGCCTTGGTGTTGTTAGCAGATCTACTATCTGACGGGTAGAGAAAAGAAGGGGAGGCCACGAGCTTGGACGCTTTCCAGCCACACTGACCTCACCCTTCGCTACGTCCTTCTTGGGAGCGCCGTCATACAGAAACCGGCCGGACATACTGCTATATGATGTCCACCGAGACCTTTCATCCCAACACACTTCGTCTCTCTGTTCATTGGAGCGGTCTCGATTGGTACAGGAGACAGATCCGGCCAATCACCTCCACAAATCCCTTACACGACGGGGTTTCAGAATACCCCGCTCCTTGCCACTGTCACCTCGCGTACCGAAGCCCGAAAACAGGCAAAAATCAAACCTTGACCCTTCTTTTACTCCATCGACTCGGGAACGACAGACTTCGACTCACCACACCCGCCTGCCTCTTCAGCTGGGAACTCACATCACGTTCACAGACTTCATATGGACGAACACTACCAATTGATGTTCTCGTCGTCACCATGAACACTGGAGAGGCAGAGGTCTTCTGGCGGGATCAGGAGGAAAGACACGATCGTTGGACTTGGGGCTGCACAGAGTTGGTCGTAGGCGTGGAGGCACAAAGGGTGACAGCAGGGGAATCAAGAGGAGCCTGGCTATGGTCTTGGTGGACAGCTAGCTCAACCGACGCCTCCGCCGTGCTGATAGTGAAGGATTACTGGACACTTTGATCCTTACCATATCGGATCTTCTTCGCAACCAGCTACAGCCCCCCCTTTTCCATCCCCGCGTCGTGTATTATATGCTGTGCTTGCACTTTGCACAGCGGGCCATCTCGCGATCCTCATATCGCAAACATGACTTGTTTACATCATGAATCTGTCGCATTGTCCCATGTTCACTTGACATCCCTCTCCCCGTCATCTTATTCCATCTGCTTCATGTCTTTCCTTGTCGACCATGATGCTAGTGGCTACATTGGTATTTTGCTATGTCTGTCATCTCCATTTGACAATCGAGCTCGGATGCGTACTTTCATTGCGAGCAAATCCCGAATAAGCAAACACAGCGTAGGTCGTAGGTGTAGAATAGCGCTAATAATGGCAATATTGGATCGCAGAAGGAACGGTGAGAAGATAATATCGATACTAAGCTATTGGACGGGAGAACGTCGCCTTTGAGTGGGTCCGGGCTGAGGTACTGTATATGAGCCCAAACGCGAAAAAAAATCAACCGTACGAGAGGTTGGCTGGAATCGTGGTGAAGGATGTAGCGAAGGCAAGAGCGATTGCAATAGACCGGGAAAAGGTTGACGTGACGGCATGGTAGAGACGCAGAAGAGATAGCTCTGGCAGAATACCAGGTGGCTAGACTCCTGAATCAGCAACTGGGGCCAGATAATGCCGAGGAGTAGGAAAACGTACCAGTCTAACAGGGTCGAAACGTTCAGATTCCACTAACAGATCCAAGACTTGGAGACTTCGTGGGATTGTTCAGGTTGCAGTTCTTCCTTAACGGAGACGGTTGACAGTCGTACTTGTTTGCTGGTTGCCCTCCTTGCCGACACTGGTCGAGATAGGTGCGCCGGAAGCTTTGAAGTGCCAGTCTCAGACTTGCGAAACCATTGCTGGCTGCAGAACAGGCGAGGGGGAAAGAGGAAGAGCGCAGTAAGCTCGACAAGATTAGCTTGTTTTCGATTGCAATGTTGGCTGTTCTGGCCAGAAGTTGGCGAAGACTGAGGAGTCAAGACACGTTCTCTTATAAAAGTGAACCTTGTCTTCTCGAACTTGGACTATCCCTGGTCTGATACTGAACGAGCATCACTGGGGAGCACCTGAGCTCAATCTGAGGCTGTCGTCGGGCTTGTAGCTGTCGACATACGCATCGCCTGAGGTGCCCGGTTGTGTCGATTGAGGGGGGGAAAGACGAAAGCGCGAATGTGTGCACCTCAGAATGAGCCGCTGAAGGGAGCGGTGGAGCATACGACCTATCGGGTTCCTCCACATCCGCCCCTCAGCCTCTGACCCCACCTCGCGGAGCTAGTTGAGCGTGCCGTCGTCGAAGCCTTCAAGGTTGCTTTTAACGCGTACAGAAACCTTCTGAGGTTGAGGAGATCCCGGATATCGACCGGGTCTGATGTACGCAGATAATGAGGTGGTAAGCGTGATGACTGCTGGTGAGATGTGAGGACGAGGTCGGTTCCTAGATGCTGGGCATTGTATTACTGGTATCGTCGCCTGGTCAACGACTGCACTGAGATTTGTGCTTGTGTCATCTGGAGGTCTACAAATACACCGTTTATCAGCGTTTCAGCATCAATATTGAGGAGAGGAAGAACGTACCGCATCTCTTGAACAATACATCCAGCACGATGATATACACCGTCCCCAACCCCATCTCCATCCACAACCACATCCTCCCACTTCTCCACTCGTATGATCGGTATTTCAGTTGTGGAGAACCGCCCATCCTTTTGAGGGTACGAAAAAAAAAATCTGTCGGGGACCTCCACGCAACACGGTTGGTCCGACGAATCTCTTTGTTTGCGCCTAGCTACCCCTTTGCCGAACACGAGATGGTCCTTCGCCGGGCGGCTGAGAAGCAACACGATGCAGTCGAAGGCTTCGGTATCGACGAGGCAGGTGTGCCTCGCTGGGGTGGAGATAAGCTGGCGCGCCTATAAGAGAGTTCAACGTTGGGTTTCAACCTGAATTTCGTAGTGAAAAAGACACATACCCAACCTGAAATCCTCCAACAGCTCTCATCTGCACCACCAGTCCGAACCCCAAATCGTCCGTCTCGAATTGTCCCATCATGAGCGGCCGATTGGATATACATGTACCTGTCGAGTCGAGCAATACGGGAGAGGTACGAGAGTTTTACTGAGGTTGTCGAGACCGGTGAAGTGGATGTATGCCCAGGCAATGGATGGACAGACGAGGTTTTCCAGAGACACGTCCGCGTCAGGGACCATGTACCTCCCAGCCAGCTCAATTCACACGCACCCACTCGAGCTTAGTATCACGCCGTAACCGCCTAAACAAGTGAAAACCCTGGGGTAATCGATCAACACAACCCCCTTTCGCCTCACGGGCCCATTTTTCCTTGAACCCCGAACGCCCGATGTACCGTCTTCAATGTTGTTCAGTGTGGTGTGTTGCTTTGGAGGGCGGGATACTCGTTTCTTGCATCATCCCAGCGAGGCCAAGCAATCGACGCTTGCAATACCGGATAAGCGTCAGGATTACCGTGGTTTGTTGCTGCGTAGAGGACTGAGCAAGACTAGTGTGGATTATGAGGGTAAGTTGGTGAATGTGGATGTCGCCCAGGAAGTTGATGGGGATTGCGGCGAAGGATGTAACGAAGGTAGGATGATCATGGTGGATTGGGGGGAGGTGATTGCCTCTGGTGTGATAGCGGGTAGCTGGACTCGCAAGTCAGCAATTAAGAGTGAATAATGCTGAAAAGTATAAATATCGGAGGAAGAATCGCTGTCGGAGTCGGACTCGCGAACGCCGACGGGGGGTTGTTTTCGGGGCCCGAGGACCATGTCATCGAGGAAGGGTTGGATGGACCACCTTCGAAGACGTATTTCCAGCCGGTGATGGGTTTGTTAACGTTGCGTCGGAGTGGGACATGGGTTATTTGACCAGAGCCGGATATGGTGGGCGTTCGAAGTCAACCTCTGGGGCCTAGGCGCCTATGTCTCCCTGCTTACGGTAATCCAAGCGCCTAGTCATTTTTTTGTACACATGCGCCCACATGACCTCTAACTTTCTCAGTCCGGTTGTTGTAAGAGGTGGTGTGCAAGGCCGTGACCTCACCTCATTTCTGGCTCAGCTCGAGACATGGGCGGACAGGACTCGCCCATCTCTCTACATCTCCAAGAGAGATCAGAAAAAGGGCTTTGACCGGCTTGAACCCGAAGGTTTCTACCACAGCTGGGCGTGAACATTATTTTTGCACGGAAACATGCAAGAAAAATATGACGCCTCACAGTTTAACAGATATTTGGGCTGAAAATAGTTGAAATTGAATTGATTTCGGATTTTTGGCGTCAAAATACTCACTGGAAAGTAAGGCGTCTTATTTCTGTTTCATATTCTGCAACAAAATAGGTTTTTGCCCCAGCTGTGTACGACGCTATCACAACTTACGGCCTACCTTCATCCATCGTCGACTTCGATAGATCGGCGCAGCATTCGGTCCCATATCAGCCTCACTGACCCCATTACACTCTCTGGAGTGACCAAACAAAGGGGACCTCTCTCGCCTTTGAAATGCACACTCACATCTAGTATGTGCAATCACTCGCTGAAGGATCAAGCCCGCTCATTTGGTGGCCTCCTCACGGTTCAGACCAAGATGGCGATGACAGTAGATCTACACGCACGCCGAAGATGAGGAGCTCGAGATAGGCATGGTAGAAGCGATGGATGATAGCGGTACAATTACAACGACGGCATCGGAACTCGCGTACTTGGCAGACGCCTTCCAAGCACCGTGCGGAGGGGAAACAAACTGGGAGAATTGAAGATCTATAGAAGGAACGTTCCCGATCCACCTTCATCTCTCTTACTACCTTCAGCCGACCCGATGGACCATTCGAAACGTATTCCATTCTCGGTGAATGTCTATAAATCCCGTGTTGAATTCCCTCGCGTCTACGTCAACGATACAGACCGCCAATACGACGGGCTCCAGACGATCATCAAAGTCTTCAACTCCCAGTTCTTCGTCGCCGCGTACCCATCACAACCATTCGTCGCATTATCTCTTCGTGCTTCGTCTCGAAAATCCGTCCCTGTCTAGCATTCGAACCAATAACACCTGACCAAGCGAACTCGCTGGACCTACTCATATCTATCTCCAGGCTCAACCGGAGTATTGCAGTCGCAGGCCTCATTCGTGACCTCAACCACCACCTACCAGTATTCCGAACTATGGCTAACATCACCCTCGGCGATTAGATGTGTTCAATCAACGGTTGTTCATATCCTCTCGAAGGGTCGTCTCTAATCCGCTCCTTCTCTCGCCAATCGAAAAACCTCCCTCACGCCTTCATTTTAGCACACTCAACTCTACAACAGACTCAATCGTCAGTCTGCCCTTCCGACCTCTCATCGTAAACATATCAACTTGACACATTCACCGTGCCCTCCCTCATCACGCCAAAGTTCTCATTCCCCATCCAACCATAACAAACCTCAAGATATTCGGCATCGTTACGCTGAACGAAATTGCCTACTGATCACCATTCTCTTTGGATGGACTGCCTCGCCTGGTCGTGAAACAGGAAGTCCGTCAAGCCACCAAAGGTCTCACGTGCATATCTCAGCCTATGCTATCGGGCGTGGAACGATGGCTCCAATCATTTCCCCTCAAGTCTCTCATTCACCTGTGTTACGGGATTGACCCATATTCTACCGACGCCCCCTATTCAGCGTTTCGGCCTCTCGCTATTCCTCCTCAATACCGACAAGACTTTGCAGAACACGCACTACTTCACATCATCAAATCCTCGCCACACACTCCCTCGCATCCAGTTTTACCTCGCGACTTCATAGCCTCGGACGCCTCAACACTTCCACCGGCTCCCTCTATCCTTCAGCCTCGCACCTCGTCCTTTGCCTTCATCTCATCTTCTCACACGTGTCTCGCCACCCTTGATACTTTCCAACGATCAGCTAACAACCAGCTTGCAGAACGCTATGGAATCCTGACAAGCGCTTTACATGCGATAGCTCCCTCCCATACCGACAACCTTACCATTCTCTCCGACAGTCTCAGCATGGTACGACGCATCAACACGGCACTCACATCCCCAATTAGACCAACATCTTCGTCGACCTCCGTCTTCCCATGGGCGGTCGATATTTTCCAACGGCTGTCATTTCAATCCACCAACGTAACGTTATCATACACATCCGCACACACCAACTCCTTATCCACATCATCTATCGCGAATGACTTCGCAGATCAACTTCAACAAAGCTCGCACATTCACTCTCCAACACTCCGCGTTCTTCCCCGGCTCCCATACCTACATTTCTTATGGATACATACGTTCTTTACTCGAGATCACACTCATACTTCGAAAATAATATCATACCTTACATATCCTCCAAACTGTCATCTTCCTCCGTCAACGATCCGTCCTTTCGACCCGCATCAACCCTCCTTCTTCCTCTCTATGACCCATCTCCTCCACCTGAACACCCATATACGAGGTCGTTCCACACATACTCCACTGTCGTTCGATTATACGCCCGATCCTCCCAACTGGACGCTTCCTTTACCAGATCCCGAAGAATGGGTGACGACCCATGGTGCTCATTTGGCTGTCGGCAACTCGAAGCCCCACACCATATCTTCGTCAAATGCCCCCAATTTGACGAATATCGCCAGCAAACGCGAGCCGAACTCTCTACCCGAATCTCGTCACTCTTCGGACGTCCAGAATACCCTTTGTCTCTATCCGAACGAGATCGTGCGCTCATAATAACAAACATCATCGACGACGACGCGGATACATGGCCTTTTCGACGCACGCGGTTCTACCTTGGGATCTTGATATCAATAACATTTAATCCCGTATCGCTATCTTACATTCTACATCTTGGGTGTATCAGACCGGCTGGAAGGATCTGGGGAGAATGCAGACGGGCGATGTACCAATCAACTTCCTCTCGGAGCCCTCGGATCAACAAATTACATTACATTACCATCTTTTCTATCACGTATCGTCAACTAGGACTGTTTCTTTCCTCTGTTTTAGTGTGTACAAAGAGCCGGCAGGGTACTCTGTAGTTTACAGTAGTTACCTAATTAAGCTGCAGATTGTCACGAAGTCGGTCAATCTAATTCATCTTTCATCTTTCCGTACGCCGCGGCGTCCACTGAGGCTCACAACCGCCATCGTCACCCTTAACACCCGTCGTCAAGTTCAGCTACAGACTGCGCGGATGTGCTGATTCCACCTTCTAGGAATTCCTCCGCTCGGCATGAATTCACTTACAAGTTACCAAGGTTGAACGTTCAGTTGTTTCGCCCGTTCCAACAGTTATCACCTCGATCACTGAGCAACTATGGGGTTTCTATGATTCGGCTGGTAAAGCTCACGTATTACTGATGTTCTGCACTCTAATGTCCGAGTGTAGTTTGTTCAATAATGCTAACATCAATTCGCGGTCTTCAAATATGTTCCAGCTTCGCTTTGGTACTCTGCTCACGGATATCTTAACAAATGGTAATGGGCGCTGAACCGTACGAGTGTTGGGGATAAGATGCAAACGCGAGTGATGGAAGGGTACGTCGTTGTGGCAGTTCCCCTTTTCCTGTCGTAAACCCTATTCTTCTTTGGTTCCAATAGACTTGACATAGAGGCATCTCATATCACATCTATTCCATCGGCTGTACCCGTAGTCAACCACAATCTGAAGAGAAAAGAGACGTTCAAGAGATGTTCACCCCGATTTGCCTCAAGGATTCTTCGGCCATCCTTATGGTTTGAATAAGTACTCTACACAAAACCGTGTGTGGTCAGCTCACCTCAGAACAAGTCAATAATGTTTCTCCCTGTTTCAGCGGCGTCTATCATAGACAAGATCAGGATTTATCAGCTCGGACGTTATGGAGATCAATGGTCCATCCCCCCCATCATTTGTCGCTACTATACCGACCATCGCTTCACTGACGCGGTTCAAAACTCTTCCTGTGGGTGCAGATTTGATATCACAATTCTGTTATATCGCAACATACACCCTGAGTACCAGGTTATCTCGGAGTCTATCATTCTATATTGAGAGCGGTGAGCATCTCAATTGGTTCATCAAAAGATTGGAATTATGCTGCAGGCTCACCTTGCTCAAGCTCCAGTTAGAATCCCAGTGTACTATATAGACATCAATTTGCTTCATCATATACGATACAGAGATGGTTATGCATCATGCCCCAAGAGAGTGAATATAAAAAACTTCACCCGAGGCTCATGGAGAGCCAAGTATTCTTCTCTGTCCCTTCTTCCCTAAGAAAACAAGATGGCCTCTCAAGATGACGCATTGGAAGAGGCCATGGGACCCTTCCTCACAGCTCAGAATGTTGTTGTGGCACCAATTGCCACACTCTCGGTGAGTCACCCTGTGTCTAGTGTCATCTACATGCTTCCCTACATGTCCAGTTCACTAGCTCACATTCCTGGTCTATGGTGAGTGTTGGCAAACTTATCCTAGTCTCTGTTAATCTGTTAAAGTCTCTGCCAAATAGGGATGTACACAATTATTTTTGGGCTCTGTATGCATGTCCTCCATCAGCGAAGGTCTTGTTCAGGATTATACCCAGTGTGCACAATGTTTTTGTTTGCCATGGCAAGTCTATTTGTGGCATCAAATGCATATGGTATGGCACGACAAACTGTTATGTTCTTTGAAGTTGCCAAAACACGAGACCTTGAACCTCTTGCAAGGTATGTAGTGCAGGGTGACTCAGGAGAATCTTTTTGGGCGTAAGTGTTGATTGTATCCTTCAGCTCTAAGCACTCACATGACCTCATCCTTCTAACCAGAACTGCTAGCCTCCTATACCCTCTTATGAAGTGTGTTCAGCCCACATTGTGTTGTTTTGTTACTGATACACAGATCCCAAAAGTATTCTTGCTGATATTATGCTTGTGAGTTTGATATCTTGCTCTGCATTGAAGGTTCTGATTCATTTTTGATATAGGTTCACCGGTGCTACCTCCTTTGGGGATCTAGGAGGTTTATATTATATGCCCTTGGGGGGACTGCCTTCGTACTGAATGGTACATATCCACTTCCAATCTCACTCACCACCCAAGCCTGCATCCCAGGGTTGCTGAAAAGTTTATTTAACCAGGGATATATCTTGCAACTGCAATAATGATCATGATCAGTCGGGGTAGACTGTCCACCTTGCAACAGGTCTGGGTTCAAGGGACACGGATTGATGACGGAAACTCAATAGCAATCTCAGTTTTTAATGGCATTTTGTCATTGCTTACAGGTGAGCTCCAGATGAAACCCATCCTTCTGACTGCATAATTTATGGACCTCAGCGGGTAGGATCTGGTGGATTAGTCGGGAAGTGGGGCGGCACTCTGGAGTGCTACAGTTACAACCAAGAAACAAGGTTATTGTTGCTGCCATGTAAGTGGGTCCTCACACTCTGGTTTTCTTGGTGAATTTTATGTGGTCCTTTGCAGCCTTGAGTCAGGGTTGTTGTACCCAACTACTGGAATTGCCACCACAGTGGTAGTTCGCTTGCTGGATCCAGGAAATATAGGTATAGTCCCAATTGATCTCTCTGGCATCACAATCCTCATGTCGGTATGTGCCTTTGCATATCACATTTTATCTTGTGAATCATCTCATTTCTGTTATTCCACAGGGTCTAGCACCTACCTTGATTTTTGTGCGTGTTGCATATGGCAAGTCCATGGATAGTGTCCAACAGCAAATGATGTCAATCCACTTATCTGAGGAAGCATCCCAGCAAAGAACAGAACTGGGTACAAGTGCACCACAAGCTGCCATGGAGATTCAGTCTAATTAACAGACTGGCAACCTTGAGGGATTGTACAGAGAAGCCAAAGCCTGAGGTGAAGATGGAACAAGAATCAGACTAAGGTAGTCTAATTCGTCCCAGTAAATGGTGTATACCCCAGAGCTTCTCAAACAAGTTATGAAAATTTGTTCTTCCATTCTTGCAGATTGTTTTTCCTTTTTCCTTTTGACTTGCTCTCTACCTCCATGCTCACTTCTTTGATGTCTTGGTGTTTCACCTGTATGCCTAGCTACCAAATCCTGTCTGTGTGGTTTCATTATCTATTTATGGACTTTTCTGTTGTAATCCTATTCCTTGATCTCTGACCTCCTCTAAAACAAGTCTTATACCTTCTACGCAGTCATTTGTATTTGGGGAGACATTGACGAGCTTACTTGTACAGTACACCTCAATTATATCTTCTGCCACCTGTAGTGTATATGTGATGGAGGACACATGTTACGCTTTTGCAAGGTTAGTGATGCATGTCTTGCTCTTAGTTCACACTGTGTAATGGGCCTCTTTTCTACATCAAGCTGGAAGAAATAACAAGAAGAAAGAACACGGTAATGGACGTTGTAAGTAGGAGGGAAAATATATACACAAAAAGTGCGGGTGCAACTAACACTTTTATGAGTCTGGAGAGTGCTAGGAATATGTTGGCTTGACAAAGGTTACACCCTGCTAAAATAGACAGAACAATAGTTAACTCTGTCAGTTGAAACTTGGAGACAGGTTGATTCAGTGGGAAATGAGGGCACGAAAAACAAGATGACAGCCCAAAACAATCTTTGACAGATGAAAACACTTCTCAACGGGTGATATGACTAGACCTCTTGATAGATCTTATATGACTACGACAGATGACGAGACCACTCAATGGACTAAATGATATGGCAACAAAAACAAGGGCAATGGTATGACTTAGACAATTCAAACAATCAACTATACAATTCAATGGTTTTCTATTTTTTGACAATTCACAGTACTTGTTACAGAAACCAGGCAGATGCTCTATGTGGATACAAGACTGCTTTTATGCTAATGCATATGCACAGATGTTTCAAACTTTCCTACTGATGTGGGTAGTACTTGCTGAGGAACCTACATCATCCCTACATCCTTATATACCCATTCAACTAACTATCATACCAATTATCTATTCTGCCTGTTTATTCTTTGTTTCTGTAGAAATGTTGTCCGAAGAGATAAAATCCTGCTCTGTTGGCCAATATTTCTTACAAATCTAGACTACTGGGCCTATCAATGGCATGCTCAGAGGCTCATAGTTCCACTGACTCATTCTGACTCAGTCTGCCAGGACTATCTACACAATCTAAACACTCCCATTGGTTTTAGCAATTTTCTTACTCATTCTAGCTCTCTGGAACTATATGCTTCCAGGGCTATGTCTCTCCTTTGTTCTAGGTCAAGCTACGTCCTCTTCAGCATACTCAAACCTCTTCTTCTACGAGCTCCATGCCTACTCTACACTTCTGGGACAAAGCTCCTGATGGTCAATAGTCAGTAGTCAAACTAGTTCAGGAGTTCTACAGAGGTGTGTTATGATCAATGGTCCCCTTGTTCTTGAGAGTCTAATAGTCTAACTTCTATTCTTATAGAGATCTACCCTGCTCACCCCAACGGAGTAATGGCTGGTGACCTTCTGTATCATTGACTCTGGCGTTTAGCTATACTCAGTTCCATCATCATTTAACCTGACAGTTTCATGGCATTGCTCCTCCAACACTTTATCCTTGTATGACCCATCTGTCTGGCAGCTGTATTCTTTTGATCCCAGAGTGATACTGCTCAGGTCTTCCTCTACAAACCATTTGCTCTCTCTGAAGAGTCCTACAACAAACTTACTAGGATTACCCCTTCAGTAGAACAGTATGCCTATAGTACCATGCAAGTAGGATTCCTTAGTACTGTTATGTGTCATGAGGTGCCCCTTTCCCCCCTATCTTTTCCTTTTTTTGGTGCCCACTCCCCTTCCAGTGCCTACTTGTTACTTTGATGCCTACTAGACACCTGCTTACCCTTTTTACATTGTTCCGTTTCCCATTATTGTCCTTTTGCATCTCCTTCATGACTCATTCAATTACTTCCTCTTATTGTCCTTTCTAGTGTCCTTTCTCAACCCACAGTTACTTGTTCCGCACTTGTTATTATTTTATGCCTGACTACCATTGTTTTCTTATTGTTTTTTATTGTCTTTCTCTATTTGTTCATGACTCATATCTCAGATCACTGACTGGGTATATAAGCTAGGTAGTTTACACCTGGTCCCTCATCTTGACCTCTTTCTCCTAAAGCATAGATCACTAAGACTTCAGATATAGAAACAGCGGTGGCAGAAGTTGTCTAGCGGAGACAATGACTGAGAGCAGAGACAACGGGCAGAGAGCAAAAACAGATGAGAGAACTGGTCCCAATGACAAGTTAGATACATTGCAGGTAAAGGGAGAGACAGAAGTAACTACTCACCTGGTCCCAACAACAAGAGGTCAAGATGAGGGACCAGGTGTAAACTACCTAGCTTATATACTGGAATATGAGTCATGCAAGAATAAAGAAAGATAATAGAGAACAAGGGGAAAACAATAGTAGTCCAGGTATGGAACAATAACAAGTCCAGAACGAGTAACTGTTGTGTATGAAAGAACAAATGAAAACAATGGATGGAATAGATTGTGAAGACAATGTGAAAGAACAAGGAGATGTGAGAGAACAAGGATGTGGGAGGAGATGATGTGAAAAAGGGAAACAGCTGTCTGGTAGGCGTCAATGTAACAAATGGGCGCTAAAATGAGAACGGGTGCTAAGAAAAGTGGTACTTCATGACATTACCCCCCTTCTAGGATTCATTGTCCTTGACACCGGAGGCATAACCCAGAGAATGTGCCATGGCACATTCTCCGGATGCATGCGCCATTGAAGTTGCCGTGAAAATATCATACAAAGGGCTGGGGTAATCAAGTACTTAGCAAGAATTATAAAGGGCTGCTAACCCCTAGCAGCCCACAAAGCACTGATTGGCATTCCAGCGCCTTTTGTATAAGTATCCTTTGATAGTCCTTTGTGTGATTGTGATTATACAAGGTACTGAGAAATTATTTAAATCAATTATTTATACAATAATTCTCATGGCTTGTACATGTCTCGTTCAATGGGACATGCATCCGGAGAATGTGCCATGGCACATTCTCCGGTCCTTGCCTCCGGTGTGATGACTAGGCCCCTTCTTGATAAGCTGGTCCTGCTGCAGCAGGGAACTTCTTGTGGAACCACTTAACTATCTGAGGGGCGTTTTTCAGGTTCTGTGTGGGTTCCCAGGTGTTCTCTGACTCTGAGTAACCCTTCCACTTCACCTGGTACTCCAGTCGTCTCCACCTGTACTGGCTGTCCACTACATCCTCTACCTCGTACTCCGGTTTGTCCTTGTCCTCCAACTTGATAGGTCCTGGTGGTTCTGGCAGTAGCCCATTTACTAGGTTATTTTTAAAAGGGTGGAGCTTGTTGACATGGAAAACGGGGTGGTGCTGTTCCAGCTCTTCTAGTAGGTCCAGCTGGTAGTCCAGGTCCCCAACCTTCTCCAAGATCTCGAATGGCCCCAGATTCTGATCTCCAAGCTTTTCACTTGACAGCTTCAGGCTAAAGTCTGACCCGTTAATGGATGTTGTAAGTAGAAGGGATAATCTATACACAAAAGTGCAGGTGCAACTAACACTTCTACAAGTCTGGAGAATGCTAGGAATGTGTTGGCTTGACAAAGGTTACACCCTGCTAAAGATAGACAGAACAATAGGTAACTCCGTTGGTTGAACTTGGAGACTGGTTAATTCAACGGAAAAGGTAAAGACAAAGAAACAAGATAACAGTTCAAATATGATCTTCGACGGACAAAACACCTCTCGACGGGCGATACAACTAGACCTCTCAATGGATCTTATATGACAATGACAGACGAGAAGACCACCCGACAGGCCAAACAATACAACAATGAAATGAGGACAACAGTACAACTTTAGACAATTCAAACAATCAACCATGGGATTCAAAGACTTTCTATCTCGACGATTCAGTGAACTTGTTACAGAAACCGGGCAATGCTCTAGATAGGATACAAGACTGCTTAATGCTAATGCATGCAGGCAGATGTTCTGAACTTTCCTATGAATGTGGGTAGTACTTGCTGAGGAACCTACATAATTCCTATGTTCTTATATACTCGTCGAACTAACTATCGTACCAATTATCTATTCTGCCTGTTTATTCTATGTTTCTGTAGGAATGTTGCCCAAAAAGGTAAAATCCTGCCCTGTCGGTCAATATTGCCTACAAATTTGAGACCATCAGTGTTACGAATTGCCCCACTGTTCCTCCTGTTTCCTTGGTCCCCGGATTATTTCCCTTGACTTCCCTTTGATTCCACTTCATTCCATGTCCCCAGTATCGCATTATGGCTTCCCTGATGTTCCCGACCATTCTGGATCACTCCATGCCTTGTGTTTCATGATATTGCTGTACTTGACATCCCTTGATTGTTCCATCAGTTTCTACCTGACTCCTTTGATATTCCTTGATGTTCTACAATGTTCTTTCATTATTCCTTATTAGGATTCGTTCCCATGACTCAGTATGCTGTACCTTGACATATATACTCATGGACACCTGTAGATAGATTCCCTAGTCTGACAACTTTGTCTCATATTGCTTGTACCCAGCATGTACTGTGTAGCAAGTGTCCTACTCACTATCTATTGATTCATTTTGACTTCCTGACCTAGAAGATGGCCTGAGGGGCTACAGACCTAGTCCAGTTCTTGACAGGAACTTCTTGTGGAATTGTTTCACTATCCGAGGGGCGTTCTTCAGGTTCTGTGCGGGTTCCCAGGTGTTCTCTGACTCCGAACAACCCTTCCACTTCACCCAATACTCCAGCCGTTAATGGACGTCGTAAGTAGAAGGGATAATCAATACACAAAAGTGCGGGTGCAACTAACACTTCTACGAGTCCGGAGAATGCTAGGAATATGTTGGCTTGACAAAGGTTACGCCCTGCTAAAGATAGACAGAACAATAGGTAACTCCGTTGGTTATAACTTGGAGACTGGTTGATTCGAAGGGAAAAGGTAAAGACAAAGAAACGAGACGACGGTTCAAAATACGATCTTCGACGGACGAAACACCTCTCGACGGGCGATACGACTAGACCTCTCGATGGATCTTATACGACAACGACGGACGACAAGACCACTCGACGGGCCAAACGATACGACACGAAACGAGGAC
>JANHQD010000476.1:0-13891 GCA_024721195.1 Marasmius sp. AFHP31
GACAGAGGTAGCGAGCAGAGGGCAAGAGCAAGTAGATAACTGGTCCCAACGACAAGTCAGATACATTGCAGATAGAGAAAGACAGAAATAACTACTCACCTGGTCCCAACGACAAGAGGTCAAGATGAGGGACCAGGTGTAAACTACCTAGCTTATATACCCAGTCAGAGGTCTGAGATATGAGTCGTGAACGAATAGGAAAGACAATAAGAAAACAATAAGGAAACAATAGTAGTCAAGTATAAAACAATAACGAGTCCGGAATGAGTAACTAGGAGATGAGAGAAGACAATAAGAACAATAGAATGAATGGGTCGTGAAGAAGGTGTAAAAGACAATAGTGTGAGAAGGAGATATGTGGGAAGGGGAAACGGGCGTCTGGTAGGCGTCAAAGAAACAAGTAAGCGCTGAAAGGGGAATAGGCGCTGAGAAAGGAAAAGATAGGGGGAAAAGCGGCACTTCATGACACAATCCATAGTGAACACAGCAGAACAGACTTGATTGAGTGACTTGAGGGGCAACTGCAGTTGTGTAAGGGTCAGTTTATTTTCATCCCGGAATACACCTCAATCACCTCTAGAGGGTCTGACAACCATGATGAACCCTCCCACACACGCTGATCCCGGTCATCCGCGATATAAGCCTCTGATGCCCAAAGCACTGCCACTCGGTGTTCGGCGTCTAATGGCCCAATTCATCAATAAGGGCATTCATCCGCGTTCCCCTCAGACTAGGAGATACTCCCAGTTCACCACATCATCTCCACTTCCCCTCAGGCGTATTGGCCACCTCCCATGACTTCCTGACGACCTGTATTCCTTTCACATCATCCCACATTCCTTCTGGACACGTTGCCGCCTACGTTCCATTTATCCACGTTCACCTTTCATTCCCACAAGCCTTTGCTCCCGCATTTGTACTCTCAATACCCTTCTTCCGCGATGCTTTCTCCTGCTAGAATGACCCTTAGTTCCTCCGCGCTCATCCCGGCCAGGTTGTACCTCTCATTTCACATTGTCTGCGTTCGACCTCCAATGGTTACCCTCGTATTTCACACTTTTCTCTTGGACTACACATGATATTCCTGTACCCTATGACACAGTACGATCCCAGTTCGGATCATGACAACATTCTTTAACAGTATATAAGCCAGGTAGATAGGAATCATGTACAGTAGTTTCCGTCTATTGTCAATCTCGTTCTACAAGCTTCAAGCTCTTGTCTGGTGTGTTTCATAGTCTCAAGTCTCGTACTAACCTTCTGTTCTTGTCGTTCTAGGACTTTGGTTAAAGTCCTTCATCGATTGTGACTGTCCACGTAACCCCAAAGGACAACCCTTACAAAAACTCCGCGTTGCTGTCTGGTAGACTCGACCCGGAAAAACACACCTTCGATTGGCGATCTCAGGTGTCTGCGTTGCGTGTAGTCTTGAACCATACATTTGAACCAGTCAGAGGCTCTGCTGTGTTTGGGTGTTATTCATTTCTCCGCGTTCTTTCTTCTCATTTCATCTTCCGGCTTGACGTAAAAAAGAGGCCCGTTACAAGTTGCCTTCCTGACAGTCTTCACAACCTATTTCATCCATTGTTTTCATTGTTCTTTTATACACTGTCATTCTAGGTCTTTGGTAAAGCCCCATCTTGATTGCGACTGTCTGCATACCCCAAAAGGACAACCCAAACCTAAAACTCCACATTGCTACCTGGCAGGTTCAACCCGGAAAAACACACCTTCGATCAGCAATCTCAGGTGTCCGCGTTGCATGTAGGATCATATCATATGCGTGAACCAGTCACAGGCTCTGCTGGTTTTGGGTGTTATTCAGTTCTCTACATTCTTTCTTATTATCATTTCTTCTAGCTTGACATAGAAAAAGAGGCCTGTTACAGCAGCTCTGAGTCAGCTCCAAGCAGAGCCATTCAACTGGCTTGGCAGAGCAGAATTTCCAGAGCAGTTCCACTCTGCTCCACTCCAGAGTCCCAGAGTCACAACTCAAGCAGAGCCATTGGCAACGCTAAGCATAACCATACAGTGATTTCCCAGTATATAACCTGATTGCAAACGTCTCCAAAAGATGACCTTGTTATTTTCAACCACTTGTACACTTAGATTTGCTTTACCTTTGCTTTTATCCATTTACTTGCTATCTTCTATTCTCAGTGTGATAATCCTTGATTTGTACAACTTTAGATGCATCTTAGGGTTTAACTAGCTTTAACATAGTTAGTTTATACAATCAATTATCCTTGACATTCTGATAAAACAGTTTTTTGCTTGAATAACATTGAGACACTCAACAGTGTACAAAACATGTCAGTTGGACTCAGGGTTTATAGTGTGTTACAGATACTATCCTGTTGCTGTCACTAAATTAGCTACAAGGGATCATGTTTAGAGCTGAGTCAAGTGGTTGAAGGGTGCCCACAAGCATGATCCTGAATACATCTGGTTCAATGATCTGCCCAATCTAGAACTGTCCTAGCTATCCACTATTTTCTCTGTTCCTCTCTTTCTCTGCGTTCTTTCCAATAATTCTTCCATAGGTCCTGTTTCTTAGATTTTTCACGTATGTCCTGTTCTTCTCTAGTTCTCCAAATCCACTCATCCCATGGCAAGGCATGGACTTTCTCCTCGAGAGCTTTGACTTCATGAGCAAGATTCACTGGAAAGGCAGTCTGACAGGAAGGATCTCATTAGCTTGTTGATAACATGATGTGATGAAGATCAGGATCTACTTACACTGATCCACTCAAGTAGATTTGTTTTCCCATGATCAGGAGAGACATTTTCCTGATCATAATATGGGTTAAGGGAGTGTGGGATTAAGTGCCTTTGAGCAGAATTGAGAAAGGTATGACAGAGTGACAAGAGCTCTGCATCTGGGTGGCATTGCCTCAACAGTGATGAGTGCACCACATTCAGAAAGGTGCTGAGCAACAAAGATGTGCTGTGAGAACCATTCAAGTGTGAGTTAAGAGCCTCAAGAAGGTGCATGCAGGCTTTTTGATATGCAAGGTGGCTGGGATGGTCTGACCACTTCCTTTCAGCATGGTCACAGGTGCAGCCTGTGAGGCGCAACTTTGGCCTACATGAGTTTCTAATTGACCATGGTATTTTCAGGGCTGTGTCCCATTGGCACCCTGAGCTGAATTGGACAAGTAGTTGCACAGTGTCATCTTTGAGACTGACGCCTGGAGCACACTCAAGATGAAAACACTCTGGGGGCTCTGTGAGCCTGACCAAAAGGCCCTCAACGAGATCGTTCCTGCCCTGCCCTCCGACCACATTGCAAGCACTGTTGACCTGAGGCTTGACATCAGCTGCAGTGTTGGTCACATCTTTCACAATCTCTCTGTTTTGCTAAAGGCCAGAAAACTATTAGGACAGAGCCCGGGCAGAATACACTAATGGGGAGAGGAAAGTGGCAACTCACATATGCCCGTACCCATGCATGGCACTCCTGAAAACATGTGCGCCAGCTGAAAACAGCAGTGACTGCCACGTTCACCCAAGGCATCGGGTACCTGAAGTGACCTTCATTTATACAATTGACACATATAGATAGGCCGGTGGAGGAAAGATCAACATCTTGCAAACGTTCCAGCAAATCCCGAGTTGGTTCAGGAAACGAAGTGCAGAACAGTGTCAAGACTGCAAAGAAATCCGCAGTTTCCTTGCTCCATAACTGATCGTAACTAAGGATAAGTTATAGTGTGAGATGAGGTTCATGAGATTTCTTGGACCTGGGAGGCTTCGTACCTGTAAGTCTGCATCTTGCTCATTGTAACCTTTTCAAGCCACTGTTGCACAACAATGTGTTTCTGAGCATCCAGGTCGACGTAGAAGCTCTGCGACCGGCTCTGGTCAATCAAATAATCCCTGAAAGAGGTGTGGTGTACGTGAATTTCATCTGCCCAGCCACCGATGCGCAGTACGGAGTGCATCCCTCGTAATGTTAAAGCTACCTGCCCCTCAGATAGCCCCAAGAACAATTCGATATGTGCCGGAGTTGGTGCTAGATATCTGGGACTTGTGAAAGTCGACGTTGGATAATCGGTGTCGCGATAGTTTGGAAGGACAAGGATGGCCACAAGAATGGCGTAAACCTCGTCAGAGTTGGGACTAGCTTCTAGTATAGTACAGTATAGCGCATCAAGCTCGGGATAGGGTGATCTTCCTGGTCGATTGGTCGGGGAGTTGTCAAGGATGAGACGTAGCTTATCCACGGGATGATTACCCCCAAGCGTTATGAACCTGAACACAGTTCTCACGTACACAAATTGGCTGCAGGACCTATCGACCAGAGTCCGAAAATCTTCATGTGAAGGCCAAGGGTTCGGAAAACGGACGTGCTTGTACTTGGGATCATTGACAATCATCTGGAAGTGGTGGTGACAGTACTTGATAATGTCCTCAAGTGCTTCGTCCACCAGGATGACCTTCGAAAGTCTACGGAAATGCTCAGCATCGAACGCTTCCTTGATCCAAGCTTCTGGACGACTGCAGATGAGGAAACGCAATGGGAAGCGGGGTGATTGTTGAATTACATCTCGGATGATATTGAGGATGCGCAGCTGCATGGCTTCGTCGCCGCACTCGTCGAGTCCGTCAATGATGACAGTATTCGGCGGTTGCACTGGCTCAGTGAGTAAAAGAGCGATCAAGAGTCCCCACACTACGTCCAGTAGCATGACGCTCGAGAGCACTAGGCACAAAGCCTGTATGAGGAAGGCAGACAGCCATCTTTGCCGGCTCGAGTTCAAGACGGGGTCAAGGAAGGGCTCGAAGACGAGCACTCGGAACTGGTCTTCCAGTCGTGCTTCCAAAATCCTGGGATCTTCCGAGATTCTACCTTCGATGAGGTGTTTCATGTACGGCATCGTTAAGACTAGATCGTGTGCTATGGAAAGCCACAGGGCCTGGGGGTTGTTTCGCCTCGGGTCGGACCGAAAGAACAAGAAAGAGGAGGCCAGGAGGCCCTCGTGTTCGCAAGCCTTGGCAGCAGACATCGCAATGGCAGTTTTCCCGACGCCCGTAGCTCCAGTGAGCCAGCAAAGAGGGCTCCCTTGTTCTCTAGCCTGCGCCCACTCGTGAATCATCCCGAGGAGTTCCACCCGAGTCCCCTTGAGACATTCCCCTCGTTCATACTGCTGCTCCGCAGTGTGTGAAGCTCCAACGCCGGCGACTTTATCCCAAAGTGTTTTATGCGCTGCCAAGGAACTAGTTGTGAACGATTACTAGTTGAACAGAGAGATGATAACTCACGATTATCACTCGACGCATTGTAGTCACCGCTAACGGTGATAATTTGGCTTGCGACGTTCTGATCTCGCCCGCTATTGACATTTTGATCTCGTCCATAGTTGGAATTCTGTGGGTTGGACCCAGTGTAACGTCGGTTGTCTCCCATGGTCTTCAAGGATGTCGAGGTCGCGAAGGTCCACTGGATGGAAGCTCAGAGGGGGATAGAAGATAATAGAGGTGCCTGCAGGTAGAAAAAGAGGGCGACAGTGGTGGTTCAAGTCAAAAACACGCAAGAACACCGAGTCACACTGCTGGCCTGCACATGTTCAGGTGGCAGGGATATTTCGACTGCCGACAAGATATGACTTTCTGTGACTCACATGAGGTTTGCACGAGGCTCCAATGATAATTCGCTGTCGCGATCACGCATTCCACCCTCGGGGAAAAATCAGGAAAGACGATAATTAAGGTTATCCATCAACAATCTGCCCGGAAGACCAGTGAGGGAAAATCAGCGTTTCAAGTTACAACTCCGAGGTTGAACGTACCTGCGTATGTATCTACACATTCGTTCAATGCAGGCTTGCTCTGAGTTGTCACTTCGATCACAAGACTCCACCCCGCAGCCCATTTAATTTAACGGAAACTGGCGGCCTGATTTTCCGTTGGTCGACCACGTTGGTCGCGCGAGTCTTCAGCAGAATGAATCGGAGGGACTATGTAGAGCTGGATGGGAGTCTTGTTTGCGTGTTTCCATTGAAGAGAATGCTCGACGTTGGCTCAGAAGCTAGAGTTGTGGTGGTTCAAGTGAAAGGGTTCGTAGTCGGCGGGCTTGTTGAACCCATCTCATCGGCGTCGCCGGACCGCAAGAGTAATCACCGACAACTTCGTGAATATCGCTAGGAACTAAGTAACGTTGGGAATACTATTCCGTCCGTAGCTTGCAATGG
Source organism: Marasmius sp. AFHP31 (assembly GCA_024721195.1). Lineage (NCBI taxonomy): Eukaryota > Fungi > Basidiomycota > Agaricomycetes > Agaricales > Marasmiaceae > Marasmius > Marasmius sp. AFHP31. Next base: position 6,195 of record JANHQD010000476.1, read on the forward strand.
TGGCGAGGGATATGCAACACTCACCGAACGAAAAGTTCTCGCCGGTTTCTTGCCTCGAGATTTTTCGAGCAAATGCGAATACTCCGTGAAAATGCACCTGGAAGAAGTTGCCAGCTGACGGCGCGGTAGTGATGAGAACCAGGGTTTCCTTTTGGGCCCTTGACCGCTGAGCGCTGATCAGTGATGATCAATGACCAGAGTTTCGTGCGAGATGGCGACCTCATATTCCTCAGAATTTTGGGTCAAGGGAGCTTCTAGAGGTATCCGTAGCGAGCATAACTCACTTAGGGTGCCCTCAGATTGGTAAAATTTCAAGGTCAAGGCTCAAAAAGCTATAGGTTCGAATTTGAATCGCAGTCAAGACCATGGTGGTCGTAGAGAAGGAAGAAACGTGATTGATTGGTTTGAACTTCGCGGAGACGAGTGTCCGGCCCGGTATTCTTTGTCTTTCTCAAACCAACCACGATCTCGACTTACCTAGAGTGAGTAGCCGATTACCCACTACTCTGATCTTTTTCTAATTATCTCGGTAGACCAGGCCCTATTCAGACATGAGGGTCTTCGACTACTTTCCCTCACCGAACCCTAGCCAACCTCTCGGCGTCGTTGTTGTCGTCGTCCTCGACACACTCGTACCATCGTTAGCACGCATACTGCCTCTAACACAACTGCAGCCTAGCTCCATAGTTCTGTCTATCGCGAGGGACCTGAATTTGCTCTAGGGTCACATTCGGATCCCTTTCCAATGGTGACGGATTCGGGGCTGTTGGTTGTCGATGATACCGAAAAAGCAGTTGCAAATTCCGGATTGTGACAAGGTGAGTCGTTGAAAACCAACTTTTGAATCTCCTCTGACTGCTTGAGCTCCTACAGACAACGAGCTCAAAAGTCTCACCGAGCGAAGCGACTGTACCCAGCAATGATCGCTCCGTCTTCGACTTTCCATTGCCGTCGCACGTCAAAAAGCCAGAGACTCCGAGAATGGGAGACGACTGGAGTTCTTTCAAGGCACTGTTGGCGAAGGAAATGCGGGTGTGTGGGAGTCGGTCTGTGGTCGTGGCAAGGAGTAGTTTGAAGGCGTTGTAGAAGGAAGGGTTGGTGTTTATGTTTACTCTCGAGATTTTGGTTGGACTCGGAGGAAGAGCAAGAGGCTTTTCATCACCCCAGGCTCCAACAGGGATTGCGAAGAATACTTTCCCCAACGAAAGGGGTCGCCGCTTCGCCGTCGGATGCTACAACTACGACCTTTCGAGTGATGGAAACTATCTACCGGGAAAGCTTACGTTCCTTCTAAACTGCAGAATCGCATGATAGCCGATCATTCGATCTTCCGCCGGGCTTCCTGCATCTCGCTAGCGCGGTGGCTATATCAACGAAGGGTGCCCTTGAAGCCTCTCTTTCGTCTCGTTCCACACACACTCCTCACCATACCAAAGCACTTGCTCTATGCTTATACCCCATTGCGAGCGCGGAGAAGAACAGGCCGAACGAAACCATCCTGCCTAACCGCCATCTTATCTTACCTCTCAAAACGTCATGGGCGAACGGGCACCTAGTGAGGGCTCCTACGTTCGAGGCGGCACGGAGAACCATCAAACTGCAAGCTCAAACCTTACCTATACCGACACAAGGAATCGATGCGAATGGGAGGGAGAGCAGGGTCGTTAGACGATGCGAGAGGGATCTAGCCAACTGTTGGTAGGTGGTCAAACGGCTTTGGTTTGATTTGTCAACGACTAACTCGGTTGTCTGCCTACAGGTAAACAACGAGAACAAAATGAACTAAACGGTGACCTGGCGAACTTTCACGTCGGGTTTGGCGAGCTTGGACGGAGGAAAGCTCACACTAGCTAGTCGAAACCTACTATGGCGCAACGGTGTGCCAGAACGGCAGTCGAAGTCAACGGGCGAAGACTCAAACGAAGAACGGGTCTTTCTGTTTTCGATCCGCTTCCCCCTTTAGTTCATATTCCTCGCCTCCCTCCCTCGACCCGTTATGGTGACACCTGTCGTCTACGGCGACACGGACGCTGGATCGATACCCAGTATCCAAACACCTCAAATTTGGCTTCTCGATGCCTCCCCGATGCACCAGAAGACCCAGAATTCCCGTGTCCATCACTTCGATTAAAGACCATACATCCTCTTTATTTCTCGTCCATTTCACATTTCTCCCTCTTCACGATTGTGGCCAGGGTTACTTTGGAAAATACTTTTCCTCGATTCATTTTCCACGATCCACCGATAGCGCTCAGTCATTCTCTCGGCAGGTTTCGCGTCTCCTACGACGAAAGGCTACGACGATGTTTGAGAGACAAAACGAGGTCGAGATCATGTCTTGCGTTGGCGATGAGGGAGTTGGATGTGCAGGAGTAGGGAAAACGTTGTGGCTTTGTGGCATTGGGCAGGGCAGGAGCGCTTAGGATGTTTCAGGGCGGCCAGTATAGCGTGATGAAAGTTGACCGTTGTAATAGCCTGCCAGGGCTAGTCATTCATTCATCGTCCTCGCGAGCACTCAATACTCTGGTGTTATGGCGATCGATGAATGCTGCGCTTCAGACGTATCGCGACGTTCTTGGGCTTGCGCTTGTTGGAACTGAGAGCTTGGGAGGATGAGTGAACGAAGAAGGAGGCTGAGTCTTAATAGGTGAGCTTCCCATCTGGCTCATTTGGAGAGGAGCTCACGCATCATCAATCTCAGAAATCTCAATATCGACAGCACGCTGGTCGTGGTCCGAGGATTTCTCAGCGCTTGCTGTACGACAACGCTCATACCTCCATGTTGTGAATTCCCAGTTTTTGAGCATCAAGGTTCCAACCTTCTATGCTCTCCCGAGGACTTAGTGAACCCAAAACCAATACAGGCCAGCTTACGTTTATCCATGGTCTATGCACCTCAGCTTTGATGCCCCCACCCGTTTGGCGCCGAGACCGCATGTGCTGTTTGCACATCGTTACTGAGTGTCAGGTTTCGACCAGTAAGTCAACCCATTTCCAACGTTTCTTTCCTTGCCTGAACTGATTCCAGATCCTGTAGGCAGTGAGAGAAACCCTGATCGGACGGTTGAATGTACGGGCAGGACGGAAAAATTATCGTGATAGAAGACGTCTGTCTTTCGATTCGATTACATGCGTGTATATGCGTATATGTACAGCTTGTAGTACGATAGCGAGTTGGGCTCGTTGTCGTCTGCGTAGCCGAGAATGTTCTTGTCCTTACAAGGCCGTAGTACATATAGCGTCCTTACTTCGGCCCTGTTCTTATCTTCGTTCTGCCGTTGTCATGCTCGCACCCATAGTTAGGGTTACTAACGAGTAGATGAGCATCTATTTGGGACGAAAAAGAACGACGGGGACGTATCCATGATAGATAGTTCCACATTCACGGCCAACTTCTTCGGGGCCTCCATGTAAGTTGTAAACCTAGACGCAGACTTCATGGGCACTATACGTGCACACACAAAATATGTTTGTACTTTTGGCGATGGTGAATAGGGCTTGAACAAGTATACGGGTAGATCCAGAATCGTTGACCGAGATGCGTAGCTGGTGGAAGCGGGTATTGGGGGTGGCACGGTAGATGGGAAGTTGAGAAGGCTGCGACAAGTGTGTGATCGCTTGACGGAGATTGAAGAGGCATGGCTTGGTGAGGAGTACGACCCATACAGTTTTTGGGAAGACTGGAGTTCGATCGATGAGCACTGTAACTGAAGAGTAAAGAGCGAACATAAACTCACCAGTCGTCCTGAACTGGGTATCCAACCTCTTCCCCATGATAATTCGAAGTAAGGGCCCTTAGGTTGATATTCTGCGTAGGTAACCCGTGTCTGTGCGAGGTCGCGAAATCGCCGAACATGTCATATTGAACGCCATGGAATGAAACCGAACGATTCAAATAGGTAGTTGCCCTGATTTGAATTTTGTTATTGAGGATGTATTAGCTCAACCACAATATACACACCTGATTTGCGCTACGTCTCTTCACCCGTCCGTTTGGACAATTTGACGGGCTATGTGAATGCTGATCTGTGATGATATTGAACGGAATTCTATGACCGCTGCCGGTAGAGTGGCAGAGGGAGAGAAAACATGTCATATGGAAGACCATGTCGTGATGGTTTGAGCGAAAGCCTGGACCTCATCCGAATGCTGCTATACGCCGAGTTGAGTCCCTAACCAGCGCTTTCCGTCCACACGAGCGTTCACGAAGGCCAACACTGCTCTGCATCAGTAATATGGCGCACCAAAGCATTCCGGTGCGCGAAGATCGACAAGTTGACTCCGAGGAACGAGACTGGGAGCAACGAAGTAGCCGAACAGCCAGCATCGGACTCGATCTTGTCGCTAGAACTGGGAGAACCTTCTCAGAGTAAAGAGGGTGTTTGTGGGTACCGCGGAGGGTGGGTCTGGCTGGCGTAGAGGGGATACGGTGCCTGCGGAAATTCCTGAGACGGTGGCGAGAAGGACAAAGAGGGTAGCAACAAGTGGTCTGGAGAACATGATAAGCAAGTCGCGGCAATAGCGATAGGACCAGAAACAGATAGGCAGAGGGATAATTTTCGGACGAGGGCTTGCCTGGAGTGCTTTAAGAAAGATTGTTGATAGCTTGGTTTCCGCTCGTCCAAGAGTGTAATTACCTGAATGTTATCGATACAGGCGATGGCGAAATTGCTCCCCGTACAGACTGTGTGTCGAGACTATGGCAGTGGATCCGGATTCCAGGGTATCGACGGCGTAGGTAGTATCACATCTGCAGTATACGTTCATTCCACCTCAATCCAATCCCGCCACCAACCGTCCTTTGCGGACTATCCCGACCGCAGAAATGTTCTCATTGAAACGAGCTAAACCCACGTATGACGAGGGTTCTATTCAACGTCATCAGCCCTCCCCCGATATTCGCTGTTGAGTCCTCCTCTAAACGAAGAGGGCGATTCACTACGATGAGGGGTAGGAGTGAGTCCCAAAGGAAATCCGGATCTCGTGGGTTCCTAGCCAAAACCCCTTCGTCCGAAGCCTAAAGTTTCCTTCTCCAACGCGTCTCGCATTCGGAGGATCATGGGTGAGTGGTAGATGCTCTCCTAGTCACCAGAGAAACGGAAAATGGATACTGGGAAACACTGGCGGCTGAATCGGAAGGGATGATGATTGACTTCATTAATTGTCACTGTTATCAAGGGTCGTTGTCGTCGATGAAGGGAAGGGTGAAGTGACCGTTACAACGGGCAGGATGAAGTTCGAAGACTGATGTATAGGGAAAGAATCGTACAACGCCCGGGTTAACAGAAACGAGGGAACTGGGCGGCAGGCGGAAGAGGTGGCCTGGGGCCATGGCGAGTTGACCTGATATGTTTAGGTTGAATGCGAGGAGAATCCTGTACTCGAGATGAGCTGGAGACCGCACGACAAACAATCCAATCAAAGTGTTCGCACCTTAGAAGGCCACCTCTCCACTCAGTCGAGTTCATTCGATCGCTGGACTGATTTATCCGAGTCATTTTCCCGTTATTCTAGGGAGTTGGAGAATAGGAAGATGTTATACACGGAATTGGATGGAGGGACTTTCCGTTAACCGGTGAAAAGGACCTCGCAATGTCGAGGTGTGAGGCCACTAAGGCGAGGGTAGTGGTGGTTTGAGTGAAAGAGTTGGTAGCGGGTAGGCGCTTGTTGACCTCCTCTACCAATGACGTGAAGGTTATGAGCTACAGTATTGTCACTCTAGAGATATCTTCTAATGTATCAAGCCTTCTGATCCGTCACAGGTTCGAGTAGTGCCATGAGAACAAGGCGTTTGTTTCGTATCCGTTCCCACTCTGCGCACTGTACGGAAAACAAGATGAAAGAGAAACATCGAATAACGACAGGAACGGGCTCAGTATTCTGATAGTAACGCGGCCCTACATCCACGCGAGTTCAATCACTTTTCACTTCCCCGCGCACTCACCCGTCTTCCTCGCCGGCACAAACAACCACAAGAATGGCAATCAAAGATCTGAACCTAATAGCGATATCCAAAGAACCTGGACCCCCTTCAGCAAGGATAGCACGGCAGGTGAAAGCACCGTTGAAGAGTGACGATGCAGCGACAAGTTCGTGACCGCGAGTGATGGTTGGTCTGAGGTTGAAGAGGGGTGGTTAAGCGAAGAGCTCGACCCATACTGTTGTTAGGACGACTACAATTCGATCAATGAGCACTGTAACGCAAGAGTAAGGAGCGAACATAAACTCACCAGTCATCCCAAACTGCGTATTCGGCCTCTTCCCCATAATCCCCTCGAACCCCAAAATCGCACTCATAAACTCGAACGTCAAACCCATCGTCCACGTCGGATCCGACCGCTAATCTGCAAGCTAGGCCAGGTGGTTACTGTGACTCGGTTGGCGAGGAGAGCTTGGATGAATCTTCCTGAGAAGAGCCAGTGTCGTTTTTGGGTGTCGGTTCTGGGTACCGACGTGGGGGATGGCACCAGTGAAGAAGGCGCCGAGGGAGGTTAGGGCTTGGCCCTTGGCCGGCGAGGTGCTGTCCCAAGTTTGGATGGGGCCTTCGACGAGGTGGGTGAGAGTCACTATGGGCTGATAGGGAGGTGTTAGTTAGGTGGAAGAGTTGGATGGCACATGAACGCACCTGGATAAAAACGGCCCCTGGATTCTAAACACCAGGCGAAGATAACCGAGAAACAGACGCAGTCGAGAGTGCCTTCCATGAGGCAGTGGGTTGCGCGAAAACCAGTGCAATAGATCGAATCAACATCTTCCTTCAACCACCAGACAACCTCGGTCGTGTCGGTGACACTAAACGGCAACAATGCACGCCGTGGCGATGATAGCTTGCCGATGAATAGTGTCTAGCATAGTCGAGCGAGCGGAACACGCCGTTCTGGACCAACTCTAGCGATGGAGTGGTGTTGCGAGCTGTATGAGAATAGAGAGATAAATGAGTGAGATGATAGAGACAGATGAGAGACGAACACGCACCCAGATGAAATTTCACCCAGTGACCATACCAGACAGACGACGCGATGGTAATAGAGTCAACCCTGCTGACCTTAAAGCTTGAAGCCTTGAGCGCTGATGCATGACGCGTCATGACCGAAACTATGAGATGAAAGCCTTGTATTCCCTAGGCTTTTGGGTCAGAAGAACCGTCTGAGTTGTCCTTGGCGAGTATATCTCGCCTTGAGTGTTTCACGGGGATAGTCATGCTGAGGTCTGATGTGGATTTATCGGGATGGTTCACCCCTGGAAGCAAGACTCGAATCGCAGTCGAGGTTGGTCATGGTGGTTGCGGGGTTATTGGTAGGTGAAAACGGGTGTCGGCGTTTACGATGTCCGGATCTGCATGGCGATGGTAAAGAGGGGTGGCTTGGCCTGGAAGGATGTACCGAGTGACTGGTGAAGATCCATAGCTTTGTGTATGCACTGTATCGGTGCCGGTGAGTACAAATGCCATGTTGGTTGGCGGTACTGCGAGCTGCCGGTGAAAGGTTGGAGAAATGGAATCAGCATGCAGTACCGAGAGGATAACATGCATAAAAAGGGATACACACGTTGCGCACCTCCTAGATAAGTCCAACTCCTGCTCATAAGCATAACCCCTTGCCACCATCAAAAACTCGTTATACCGGATCTGCGCGATGGGTGAAGATGTACCCATGAGAGAGCCGGAGAACGTTCGAGGACTTTGTTGTGTCGGTGGA
>JANHQD010000477.1:0-18312 GCA_024721195.1 Marasmius sp. AFHP31
TTCTCGATAGTACACGCGACCGTCGTACAAACACCCTTTCTTCGCTGTTGTTCCCGAATTCACCAGCACATCTACACTCGAGGTGGACCCAAACGAAACTATCGCCTGCCCCGATTGGCTACCTTCTCTCAAGCTCATCGAACCGCCTTGCACGCCACCCCCCAAACCGGGCACGATGAACATTCAGCTTGATTCAAAGTCACTTGCCTCTCTTCTGGCCCGCGTACTACCCCGAACCCAGCGTTTCGACCTACAGCAGAGCAAACCTCTATTCACCTCTCTCCCCTTATCACTTTTGCAGGACTCGATCACTCGCCTCAGCGGTATCTCTCGACTGCGTTCCAATGACTGGCACAGCCGAAAGTTGCGACGGGTGGTGGACGGTTCATTGTTCAGGTTCAATCCCCAACACTCCCTGCTACCTCTTGGAGTACAAGCATTGGGGCCATGACCCACCCCCTTTCGAATCCCGTTTATTTGACGTCGAGAATACCCACAAGTGGGTCCTCGCATATCCTGCCCGCCGTGGAGGGCTCCATCCGGTTATATCACTGGCCACCTTCACCAGGTCTTCTTCGAACACCACGGAGTGGCGGTATGGGGGATGTATGCACTGCTTTTCTGGCCGGAACTTCTACTCATCGCGGAAACGAAGTCTCCCTTACTCAAATGGAGGCTTTGGGGAGAGTCTGTGCATCTCGGGTAGATCCTCTCGTCGTACGTCAAAGGAAGATGTTTAGGATCTCGCCGCCGTGGTTCTGGAGAGAACATTCCGTCACCACCTCCGTCCGAATCGAACAGCCCTGGCAAGGAAATGATCCGAAGGAAGGAAGCGGAGCGGACGCCAATTTGAGAGGGGTAGTCGTGACTTGTGAGTACTTTCCTTCCTTCGCTGATCATCAGAAAACATGGCTTATATCACGCTAGTTCGTTCTCTTTCTAAGATATATGACTTATTCTTGTTCTGGTTCTCTACGCCGCGCGCTACTCCCCCTACTTTCAACTCACCCATCTCTATGCCTACCCCCGTAACATGATGCCTATACGTATTCAAGATCGGACGTCTATGTCTTGGGTGCCTTTTTGTTCGTATCTACACTCCTTCCTAAGTACATCTGATTGCTCCTACTTACCTCGCTGTGTCATCATACGTATATTGTGAGATACAAATAGCTTCATTCACCAATCCATAACCTCCTGCTTGGTCGAACTCTATGGGAGCTATAGAATCGTGAGGTAACGCATGTGCATTTGTAGCCAGATAGCATTGATACTATCTCGTTTAATAACTTCTGAGCATCCACGACCGGGTAGGGCGTTAACCGTCAAGGCTCTTTATATTATATAACTGTATAGACGTTCAACTCCAGTTCGCACCACCCTCCCATCTTGTAATGGTGAGTCTCAGGCTCTGGAGGATCTATAACTCGTGAAAATACTTGTACTACGACCTGGTTCTATGCATTCCCTACGCTCATTCTGGGACAATTATCGATGCCGGTACATCTTGGAGTCAATCTGCAGGGGCTCGTAGGTTCGGCGTGCCAGCGATTTTGGGCTCAAGGTAATTCTCGTACGAAACCCAATGACGGTTCAGAGGGGGTTCCCTAAGTTATACCTCGCGATCACATGGCGAGATGCCTGAGCGGTCCAGGGCGCCAGACTAGGGTTCAGCGCTGTCTGAAGTGCAGTGCATCTGGTCCTCCGGGGCGTGGGTTTAAATCCCACTCTCGTTGTAAAGCGAGAGTTTTTCCCTCTAGAATTCACTCAGTGACACCATACTCACGGGTTCGCTCGCTCTATCTCATACTATTCTCTCGACTATAAAGTGCACTCCGCGTGACGATGTGAGTGACCTTGTTCCCTGGCGTCGATGTGTGCTAAGGCTAGTTCAAAAGCTCGGACCATTCAAAAGCCGGTAGATGCTCAACGACGAACATTGATTGCGCACTTCCACTAAATAGTACATTGTGAGAAACATCCATTCGTGATAAGTCACTTACTTGTACTGAGTACTTCGCATTGTCACATACCCACAATTCAGTCCCTCGGAGCCGTCGAGTTCGCCTCTGAAATCAAGTGTAGCCTTTATATGCGGTTTAGCGATTGGTGCCTTCTTACTTCTGATTCTACTCCTCTTGGTTTTCCTATGTTAGAGACGCGGTACGCTCTCGCAGAGTATATGATCATCGCATCTTTCCATTAATCGATGTCCTTAGAGACTCGACGGCTACAGGCATACATGAACGCTGTTACGCCGCGCCCATTATCCCCAGCAATCAGCCCGCCTCAGAAAAACTTTTGCTCAAAGCAATCAGCTAGCGTCAATCATATCACCCCGGTTGTTCACGGTACACAGAGCACCATCACAACTACTACAGTGTGGGGTGACACGAACCAAAGTGAAAACTCGGGGCAGACTCGGAGTTACGAGAATAGCACTCGCAGAGACCAGTACTACCGACACGGGCACAAGAGAGAGGAAGACTCGTGGATCGAAAGCTCGCAAGTAACGTCAATGTCATTTCTCACTTGTACCACCGACGTGCCAGATATAGAATTTTTGCAAATCCAGCTTAAGGCTTTAGAGCGCAGGGTGGCGTTACTCGAGACGGGGGTAGAGGGGCCCCCAGACTATTCCTCCTCTGCCAGCCGGTCAGCACAGTAGTTAGGCTTCATTATTACCATATCACATCACCACATCACCATATACGTTACATTAAACCTTCGATTTATTGAGATTCCTCGAGATATCTAAAACCATTCACCCTTCTGTCTGCGAAACCGAGACCGCTGTGGGCGTAGGTCGAAGGTCATTTATGAGAGATGACGCCCCTGAATGCCACCTCTGAGATTTTGTTCTTATCTACGTTCGCTCTGACGATGAGGAGGGTCGGAGCGATCCTTTGTCATGCGAGACGGATGTCATGAACCACAATGAACTTGTTAATGCCCTTCAAACTGCTTACCGCCACTCGAAGAACCACTGATGTGATGTCTATAATCTGAACAATGATATACCACAAATAGTGAGTGCGATTCATGCCGCGACGTGAAGCGCACATGATTCTATCCTGGTAATGACTTGAAAAATTAGCTCCAGGGCTTGATTCGGAAGCTAGATTGAATGAGGCTTACTCAGGAGGAATACAACTGTACGGAATCTCTTTGGAGGTTTTTGGGGTACCGGGTTGTAGGCTTTTGAAGGCTAGAGTGTATTCCCGACTGTAGTGGGAACTCTCCTCGGTTGAGACTGTACCTCTCGGATCTGTATCTGATGAAATACATCAGACTTTTGATGGTAGAGGCATGCTCGGGATACCCAAGTTTCCAAATCAAGGCATCATCTCTCTGCCCAGTCTGTCCACGTCGGGATTGCTTTTTTGGGAGTTCTATCATTGGGTAGCTTGCGAATCATGTGGGAGAAGTTCTCACCAAATATCATGATGATCGCTTGTGTGAACCCGCGATATCAGATAGATGCGAAGTATGATACATGATCCATATACGCTTCTAGTTTGTTCTATCATTGGTAGTTGCAAAACGTATTTGAAGATTATCCGTCTGGAACTGACTCAAAAATCCCCCCTCCGTCTGAGCAAAGTTAATTAGCTGGTGGGCCTCAACTTTGGGACAAGAGTACGGTATCGCTTTCCGAGGACATTGGTATCCACCAAGGCTTAGGACAGTAGACTGGCGGCCACTTTGATGAACTTGAACGGTGCGTCCCATATATCAACATTGTGAGCCTCTTAGCAGTGCTCAACATGCTGTGATAGTACATCACAAGTCTCAAGGCTGGGTCGTCTCTTTGGCCCTCAAGAGTGAGTGCTATTTATGCTCTACTGTTGCGAATCACTCGGCAGTCATTGAAACTCGCCACTCGTAGAGACGAGTTTCCCCCCTCAACGACCACTTCGGTTGCCGAGGGCCACAAGTTCAACTTCAGAAGATGGCGGAATCATATCCTCATTAATTTCTGCGGTGTCTCCCGTTCAGCAGTAAGTAGCTTTATGACAATGTGGCTGTAGGCCTACTAAAAAAGACTTGTCAAAATTCATCCAGTGCTCCAACCGATGCTTCAGCCACTGCTACTATTCGTTCGCCACTGCCTAATAGTCGTACCACGACAATCACACCCCCGATTGCAAGGTGGGGGATAAGAGTTGTTTCTGAATGTCTGAAAGCGCCTCACATTAACCCTACCTTAAATTGATCTATCAAGCACGCGATCAGCAAACACGTCTCCGTTAGTATTTCGAATCCCTTAACATCCACATCGTCTTACAAATATGTCCAGCCCTACTAATGCTGGAAATACAGGTTAAGCAACAACGACACCCGATACCCCTTCGACTACATCGTGAGCCTATATATTTGTCTTCTCCCGACCAAAGTACACATCTTTTCCCCTCACGCTGTGTAACAGCAACCAGGAACTGCAAATGCAAGCAACATCCCCGAGCACTACCTCTTCATCCCAAAGTGCTCCAGCCTCTAACAGGACAATGTTATCCGAGTCGTCGAAGTTGAACTCAAACCCTTCGCAATCCCAAACGAATCTCGTTGTACCCAATACTATGTCTCAAAGCACGCCTACCACAGCGGCTGTGACGACTAGTCTTGGTCCTGTACCCTCAAGGACGCCAGGTTCACGTCGTGAAGAGAATATTGGTCTCATAGCTGGGATGGCGATCGGACTAACTGTCCTGATTTTGCTCCTCCTGTTTTTCTTCTATTCGAGGCGAAGAAAACATAGTGAGTTTGAGAGAATGAAGCTATTATGTTATTGCCCCCACTGACCAGCCTCTTTAGATGCTCGACGTTCCCAAGAACGCGCGAGCAACGTGATGCCTCGCCCACTGTCTCTGTCAGCTCAACCAACTGAGAAAGGGTCAGACTCAAAAGGATTAGCATTTATGCCTTCCACTACCTTAAATACACAGGCATCTAACGCTGTTTCCAAAGCAGGACGTGAGAGGACCCAGAGTCCTTTGAACTCGTCGGAAATTCCAAGTGATGGAAGAAGCGCTCGGGAGTACCCCCAACCTCTTGATCATGAGGGCGGAGAGTGGCTTGAACGCTCTGGGCTTTCTTCCCCTTTCATTATCTCTGATTTTACCATGGATGTGGATAATGTGCAGGTCCTACGAGCCCAGCTAACTGCTGCGTTGCATAGGCTGGCAGTCCTCGAGCCAGCAGAAGAGGCACCACCAGATTACGTGTCTTCTGCCAGTCAGTAGTCATATTAGTGTTTTATATGTAAACCAGGATTGTGTGAGTCTTCACCTGGAGACACCATTTGATTATATCTCTTCTGTCAGTTGGCATAGAAGGCAAATTTGCTATTTCTACAACTGTTGGTGTAGTTGAGAACTATGCTTTGAGCTAATATATACCCACATGGATTAACTCAGAATACTGATCCATTTCGCTCAATTTGTATGTCACATGTCACACAGCCTTCCATATACAAAAATTTTTCGGATGGTCACTATGTCACAAGGGGTCCATACGAATTGTCCCGGTATGTGACCGAAATTTTGAGCAGCCTGATTTCCGGTGACAAACACTGCCTACCATCTCAGAGTCCCCAATTCCTTCCTTCTTTCCTTCCCACCTCTCCCCTCACCACCATCTTCAAGCTTGAATGTTCAAATATGCCAATGATCCGGATTAAAATATAATCACACTGCTAGTTCCCACATGTACGCTTGGGAGTCCCATTGGGGTGTCACTGGTCACACCAGGTTCATACACAAACCCCCCGTCAAAATTTTTTGTCACATCAAAACCCCCATACAAATTGAGCGAAATGGGTCAGTAGTGCAGTTGTGGCTTTTTTAACCACTTGACCAGCCAGAACTCCTTAGAGCCCCTGTCACACTCTAATGGGCTATGTCTACAAATATTTACCAAAGTAACAAATGTCAAACACTACCCCAGAGCCAACTTCAAGACCCACACTTGTGGCCTAAGCTTGGAGATGAGGTATTACTGGGTTGGTGCAAGGCCATATGTGCTGCTGCTACCTGAGTTCAGGTGTGACACTCTCATCTGTTTACCATGCCTGTGAACAAAGGCCACCATATGTCTCTTAATCTGATTTAGGTATCCTTGAGCTGAAGCTCACTATTGACATTATATCCTCCATTCCAGAAGCTGGATGAATGTTGTGTTTTGCTGCTAAGGTGGGTTTGATCACACAGTCTCTTTTGTGGATGGTTTATGTTCTCTTTCTCCACATTCCTTGCCCTTCTGACCCTCTCATGCCACCTCACTGGTGTTGAGTCAGCATAGTTAAATGCACAGTGGTTATAATGAAATGAACCTCACATGGGTGAAGCTTGAGTTAGAAGTCTTAAGATGCTTGAGTTGTAGTGCAATAGATTGATAAACTTGTATATTGAACTGAGGACTCTTCGCCTCTTTCTACCTAGCTTTTATACTAAAGTCCTTGCCTATCTACTAGTTATGCAGAGGTAGGTAAGTGTGAATATGCTCACTGATAATACTAGAAGTACCTCCAATCATCTCCCTTGTATTTCACTACCTTCTCTTGGACTACACATGATATTCATGCATCATACGACACAGTACAACCCCAGTTCGGATCATGACAACGATCCTCACTGGTATATAAACTCAGTAGATAGGAATCATGTACTTTAGTTTCTGTCTATTGTTAATCTCGTTCTACAAGCTTCAAGCTACTGTCTGGTGTGTTTCACTCTCAAGTCTCGTACTAACTGTTTTGTTTCATTGTTATAGGTCTTTGGTAAAGTCGTTATATTGATTGTGACTGTCCATGTATCCCAAAGGACAACCCTATTACAAAACTCCGTGTTGTTACCTGGCAGGTTTAACCTGGAAAACGCACCTTTGATTGGCGATCACAGGTGTCCACATTGCATGTAGGACAGAATAATATGTGTGAACCAGTCAGAGGCTCTACTGGTTCCAGGTGTTATTTGTTTCTCCATGTTCCTTCATCTCACTTATTCTTCTGGCTTGACACAGAAAAAGAGGCCCATTACACTTCACCTCTACTGTACCACCTGAATGGGGCATAATCAATTACAGTATTGGTGTTTGTGTCAGCTACTGTCATGAAGTGTCGCTTTTCCCCCTATCTTTTCCTTTCTTAGCACCCATTTGTTACATTGACGCCTACCAGATGCTCGTCTCCCCTTTTCACATCATTTCCTCCCGCATCCTTGTTCTTTCATATTTCCTTGTTCCTTCACATCTCCTTGTTTCTTTCACATCATCTTCACAACCTATTCCATCCATTGTTCTCATTGTTCTTTATACACAACAGTTACTTGCTCTAGACTCATTATTATTCCATACCTGGACTACTATTGTTTACCCCTTGTTCCCTATTGTCTTTCTTTATTCTTGCACGACTTGTATTCCATAAGCTAGGTAGTTTACACCTGATCCCTCATCTTGATGTCTTGTCATTGGGACCAGGTGAGTAGTTAATTCTGTTTCTCTCTTTACCTGCAATATATTTAACTTGTCATTAGGACCAGTTCTTTTACTTGCTCTTGCTTGTTGCTTGCCAACTCTGTCATCTCTGCCATTGTCTCTGCTAGATGACTTCTGCTGCTGCCGCCTTTGTATCTGAAGTCTTAGCATCTAGCGCTTTAGGACAGCTACTCTACTGCAGGTATGGCCCAAACTTACTCAATACTTACTCTGTTGACTTAAACAGTACCACTTTGTGTGGAGCTCTCTTTTCAAACACTGATCATAACCCACTGTACACTCATTTCTGGTTGGCCCTTCCAGATTCACATGAGCATTGCGCAGCCTACTTTGGCTGGTCTTTCTATTATGTTTATGAGCCCCAGGATCCCAGTGAACTCATCTTGTAATTTATTCCCCCCACCTTACTCCCACTACTAATTCCTCTTCCCACTGAGGATTCATTCACTCAGTGTACTTTGAACTTGTCAGAACCTTTCAAGTTTCAACACAACTGCATGAGAACCTGTTCCACAGCTGACTGCTGAGTATTGCTTACAAGTCAGTTCAATACCTCCAACTACCAAAATTTCTTGACTACGCAACAACTTTCCAGCATCCATTTTTAAGTGATGTCAGAACAACAAGAGTTGCTCATGAACAGACATCAGGCTTAAATAGAAGCCTTACAGAGCTCCAAAAGTGATTGAGAGAGTTATCAGGTTGATCATCAGTAAATGACCACGGTAATGGAATGGGCACAGACGTTCTTCGAAAATCAACATATAAGCTACTGAGATATAGAAAAAGCACCCTGTTCACCCAGCAAAAATTCAAAACCAATAATACTTTATATGCTGATACATGATAATTGATAGTACTCAATGGTTCAACATACCAATACAAGAGGTCAGAGCATGATGTAAATATGGATATATATGTACAATAGGGTTTATAAACAATGATCAATATGATTTTGTCAACCATTCCTGACAAATGAATATGTTCAATCAATCAAAATGTTGGGCACCTCTCCTCCCCCACTGTCACGATTCCTCCTATTTTCCCCAACAAGCACCCAAATCCACATTGAGCGCTAAACCATCATCTCGACTCACCTCATTTCCCCAAATATCTGACTCAACTCCATGACTCGAACGGGCCAACTCATAATCATCCATCATGACTCAGCGGGCCTGTTACCATCTACAACTCACCATCTGTGACTCAGCAGCCCGACTCACATTTCCAGAACCATCCATCCCTGACTCCTCTCCACCGACTCATACGGACACTTGATGACTCATTCTAACCTGTAACCCAGTATAAAAGACTTACCTTGTACAGTACGATTCCTTAGCTTAACCACTTGGTCAATCCACAGTGAACACAGCAGAACAGACTTGATTGAGTGACTTGAGGGGCAACTGCGGCTGCCTTCCTGACACCCACCATATGCCCATTCAGAATCCTGAAGATATTTCACCTTCTTAATCCTCTCCTGCAACTCTGTCCTCGCTCAAATTTTTTCCGCCTCCAGTCCACCCACTACAATGAATCTTCCTCGCAGCTTGACTACTTTCTGCTCAATCTGCATCTACTGATCTGTTCTTGCTTGTGCTATTGACACTGTTATAAGCAGTGGGATTGGGTTGTCCTTACCCTCACCAGAAGTGATAGAAGCAGTGAGTGTGCTTGCCTCTGTGCTTGTGCAAGAGGAAGCTGGGGTAGAGACTGAATTTAGGTCATTATCATCTTCTACGTAACTGTCTTGAAGGGCCGTGGTCAATGAGATGGAGTTGATCCCCATGTGTCTGTTAGCACCCTCAGCACCTCCAGGTCCTTTGTCCCTTCCTGGAATCGTGCTGCTGACATTATCCATGACGAACCCCTACACACATGCTAATTCCAACTATCCGTGATGCAAGCCTCTGATGCCCAAGGCACTGCCACTCAGCGCTCGACGTCTAATGGCCTGATTTGTCATTCAAAGCACTTATCCACGTCCCCTTCAGACCAGACAATACCCTCAACCCACCATATCATTCCTACTTCCATTCAGATGTGTTGTCAGCCTTCTACAACCCTTTGGCAAGCTGTACTGCTCTCACACTATCCCACGTTCCTGCCAGATGAGTTGCATCCTGCATCTCATTTTATCCACGTTCATCTTTTGTCCCACAAGCCTATACTCCCACATTTCTATCCTTGACACCATTATTCCACAATGGTTTCTCATGTCAGAACAGCCCTTAACTCTTCTGTGTTTATCCTGGCCATGCCACACCTCTCATCCCATATTGTCCACATTCAACTTCCAATTGTTATCCTTATATTTCACACCTTTTCTCTTAGACTACACATGATACTTCTGTACCATATGACACAGTACGTTCCCAGTTCAGATCATGATGTTGTTCTTTAACACTATATAAGCTAGGTAGATAGGAAGCATGTACTTTAGTTTCCATCTATTGTCAATCTTGTTCTACAAGCTTCAAGCTACTGTCTGGTGTGTCTCAAGTCTTGTACTAACCTTCTGATTCTATTTGTTCTAGGTCTTTGGTAAAGTCCTACCTCAATTGTGACTGTCCGTATATCCCAAAGGAAAACCCCATATTAAAAATCCGCATTGCATTGTACACTCCTTGTCCAGTAAATACCACCATCTACTCTTCTATTACTGAGTCCCAGGCAGAAATTTGTGGATGAATACAGCCTACTTATGGATGGTGTGAAGTGATATAAAATCAATCTGGACAATAGAGGATTGTTACTTTTGTGTGGTACAGTAGGGTAGATAGCTTGTGGTTGATATGATTTTATCCAATTTAGACCACAAAAAATTTGTATTTTTCCCTGGGGGGTCATACTACTACAAGTAATACAAGAAAAAGGTACTAACAGGGTCACATACAAGTAGCCAAATGCCATGGGTCCCTCTCTCCCTGCCTCTAACCCAACACTGAGATCCTCCCAAGCCTGAATATAGGGTTATCATGTAAGGGTTCCTTATTTTTCAGCACAATAGGAGAACAAGAACCCTTGCATGCCTATTTCCTTATTCCCCACATTGCCTACAAGCGAGGGAAACCTGATGTTGATATGGTCAAAGCACACATGATATCTTTCCCACAGCCACTCTCCAGTGCCTAATACCCAATCATAATGGGTTTTCTTTAAGTCAAGCTGGGACTGAAAGTGTTGTTAATCTGAACACGGAAAGATAGAATTCAATAGCCCAAACGCAGCAATCCTGACTGGTTCAAACATATAAAGTCCTCCACAGTGCAATGGACACCTGAGATCTCCTGATCAAAGGTGGTTTATCAAGTTAAATCCTCCCAGAAGTAACACAGACTGGAGAAGGTTAACCCAAATTATCTATACAGGTCATTTCACAATTGTGAAAGGTCCTAACCAGAAACCTAATACAACAGGAGAACTGTTAGTACAAGACTTGAAATGTGGAACACACCACTGTGAGGCTTGCTGTAGCTTGAAGGACTTCACTGTAGACGAGATTATAGAATAAAATGGAACTAAGGTACATCTTTATCTAGCTACTGCTTATATACTCTGTAAATTGTAATACAGAACACATCTGGTATTGTAAAGTATTGTAAGGTTCGTGAATATTTGTATAGTACAAGAGAGTCCAGTGAAATAGCAAGGAAATGATTGGTGGAATCATTACAGACGAGACAGACATGTGTTGTAAGTGGCCAGAAGGATTGCGGATAGACAATGCGGTCAATGAGTATCCCAGTTGGAATGAAATCAGGTGTAGGAATGTTCTGCATGTTGGATCAGAGTCAGTATTGATTGGGGAAGTGTCTGTGTTCAGGTGAATGCAGAATGTGAGGGGTTTTGACTGAATGTGGCATTAAGCACTGAGGAAACAACTGTGGGAAATACATCATGCGTGCTTTGACTGCTATAACATTGGGTTTCCCATCAATGTAGGTAACGTGGGGAGGGTATTCATAGGTGAGTAGGGGTTCCTAACCTCCAAGTTGGAGGAAAATTAATGAACCCTTACACCAATTTGGTCATCTTCCTTTGCATTCCACATTCCCACCATCCCACAGTGTTGTATCTTAAGTTAATAATGACAACTTTTCTTGTTAACCGTTAAGTGTTAGGTAGAGGTGTTAATAATGTATTGAAATTAAGATATTATTAACCTGTGTCAAGTACCTATGAATTGCAAGCATAGTCATCATCCGACCCCTCCAATTCCCCATCATCTGGTATGGGATCCTCCTCCTCCTGGGCTAGTAGCTCCATCTGTTGTGCCTGCTCTGTATAACCTGTCCAGCGGCATATAGCACAAGCCTGATCATTGAGTACGGGCTCTTTGACATCACCAAAGAGTAATGCTAGAGACCGGGCAAGCCAGTTAGTTCAATGACAGCCACTATGGGCTATATTCTGCGCCTCCTCCTCAGCTTAATTGCCTGAGTTCTGCTCATGCTTGTCCTTCATCCATTTTACCATCTCTTCTTGCCACCCTTCCTTTGTTCTGATCAGCTTTGGACCTCCTGCATCACAATTATCACCATCTTTGTCCCAGGAAATGTCAAACTAAGGGACCGATAGCAACTCTTTACTATCATGATTTTGACGTTTACCACATTCCTCAATATACCTGTCTTTTTTTTTGGCTCTCATGTAGGTCAGCCCTGACCTGATTGTATAGAACATTAGTTCCATTGGATTTGAGGCTAAAAACACATACCATCGTCATTTTCTTGAGCCTTGGAAGTTTTATTCAGTTGCGGAGATGTGTTTTTTTGATCTTGAGATCGGAGAACATCCACTCCATGCCTGCTTGAGTTGCAGAAATTGAAAGAACCAGGATGGCAAGGTCTGCCAGGTCCCAAACAGTTTCAATAGCAAGGTACTGAGTCCACATTGCAATCAGATCTTTGCCCTAGATGGCAACAAACTCAGTACAAACAATTCGTGAAAATCTGGGTAATTATCTTGACACGCTGAAAGTTTTCTCAGCTGTTCTCCCAGTCCTGAAAGGGACCCGAGCCACTCAGATAATGAAAAAATGTGTCTGAGAGTGGATTCCCGCTTCTAGAAATCTTCTTTATGCCTGCGCTCTTCATCCTCAGCACAGGCCTGCTTCAGGGGCCAGGAGTTGACACGACAAAACAGCTTTGGATATGGTAAGATTACAGCTTTGAAAAAGAATCTATAACCTACCTGGAGCACAAGATCATTCAAGGTAAAAGGGAGAACATTGGCTTTATCACCAAAGTGTGTGAGCTTCTCGAATGGATTGATGACAAGAGTGAAAATGAATAAAGGTTGGTCGAGTGCATTCCAATGTCCTTCAATCCTCTTCATCATTCCTGTTGTGACTGAAGCAACTGAATGCTTCTTGAAGTGAAAGAAAATACCAACAAGGGTCAGTAATCCTTGGTCTACCCGCATGGAATCAGTCTTGTTGACATTATCACCAAGGCAGATTGGCTCAATGTCATCAACAATTGCCTTCAGCTGCTTCTGGAACAAGATGTTGTCAATGAGATCAATATGCGCAGTTGCATCATTGGTGAGCTTTGTATGATGTTTGGCAAAAGTCTCTGCGCCAACCTGACCCGCAATGATGTTGTCCCTGCGGGTGAGGACTCCCTGTTGCAGGACGAGGAGGAGGTCAAATGCAATAAAGTGAGTATTCCAATGTGTGGGACAAGCCCTCAAAAATGTGAGAACAATCCAAGGAGGGTTGGAAGTAGCAGCCTGAACCTCATTGAACACCATGTGCACTAGTTCGTGGTTGAGCACCCATCTAATTACCCAGTAGCTTGCTCAGCAGTTCCAGTAGCAGCGGGATTCTCTTTAAAGTAATCCCCGAGAATCAATTGGAACTAGGCCTGAGACTGAATAACTGAATGAATTGTATATGGAAGTAAACACACACCTGATGAGCCAAACATGGGACACCAAATAACCATGACCGTTTGATAATCAAGTCCTTTCTCCCTCACGCTGTCCCCCCATCATTGTCACTGCATACCGCAACAACTACAGCACCATATTCACCTTCCTGTGCTTCTATCATCTCTTCAAATAATGTACACATTGAATTTCCATCTTTCTTCTGGTCAGTCACAAGAATAAGGTTGGTTGTGTACATCTTCCAGCATCTGGGTAAGCTTGTGTCAAAAATTTAAGCTGATTGCACATACCTTATGTTTGCAGGTCACATTTCCTCCTTTCACTGAATTCCTCGACTCATCCTTCCACCCATCTGACCCAAGGGTAACATATTTCCCCTTCAATATGCTCTTCAGCAACTCCACAACACCAATGTGAGCTTCATCCAATAGTTTTCCTCCAATCTGCTGATGCAAAGGCATAGCATTGATAGCCTTGCTACGGAAGAGCAAGAATAGCTTTATGACTTCCAGATCTTCAACCCATTGGTCAGGAAGGTTCATGGAGATTGTTGCCCTCTGTCATGAAGTGTCGCTTTTCCCCCTATCTTTTCACTTCTTAGCACCCATTCCCATTTTAACGCTCATTTGTCACATTGACGCCTACCAGACGCCCATTTCCCTGTTTCACGTCATTTCCTCCCACATCCTTGTTCTTTCACATTGTTTTCACAACTGATCTCATCTATTGTTCCCATCGTTCTCTTTGTTCTTTTATATACAACAGTTACTCGTTCCAGACTTGTTCTTGTTCTATACCTGGACTACTATTGTTCTCCCCTTGTTCCCTATTATCTTTTTTTATTCTTGTGCGACTCATATTCCAGTATATAAGCTAGGTAGTTTACACCTGGTCCCTCATCTTGACCTCTTGTCATTGGGACCAGGTGAGTAGTTAACTCTGTTTCTTTCTTTACCTACCATATGTCGAACTTGTCAGTGGAACCAGTTCCATTACTTGCCCTTGCTCTCTGCTAGATGACTTCTGCTGCTGTTGCCCCTGTACCCAAAGTCTTAGTGTCTAGTGCTTTAGGGCACCCTCAAAAATTGTGCATGAATGACTGGAACTTGTTCTGTTTTGAAAGGGATCTCCAGCCCACAAAAAACAGGGAGAATACTGACCCATTTTGCTCAATTCATATGGGGGCTTTGATGTGACAAAAAAATTTGATGGGGGGTTTTCGTATGAATCTTGTGTGACTGGTGACACCCCAAGAAACTTTGTATGGGACTCCCAAGCATACCTGTGGGAACTAGCGGTGTAATTATATTTCAATCCGGATCATTGGCATATTTGAACATTCAAGCTTGAAGATGGTGGTGAGGGGAGAGGTGGGAAGGAAAGAAGAAAAAAATTGGGGACTCTGAGATGGTAGGCAGTGTTTGTCACTGGAAATCAGGCCACCCAAAATTTCGGTCACATACCAGGACAGTTCATATGGACCCCTTGTGACATAGTGACCATCCAAAAAATTTTCGTGTATGGAAGGCCATGTAATGTGTGACATATGAATTGAGCAAAATGGATCAGCAGTTTGCTTCATTTTGGCTTGGATATTGGTGTGTAATGCTCATTTAGTCTTCTTTGCCTCCCACTCATCTAAGTCTTCTCCAGATGCCTCAGAATCGTCCTCTCTAGCCCTCTTTCCATCCTTCCTCCCATTCTTACACTCCTAGCAAGCTTCCTTGCATCAGATGAAGCATTCAGACATCCACCCTTCCCTGACTTCCCTAGAATATGTGCCACCATCAAGTCCTTCTTCCCTAATGCACGACCAATATTCTCAGACATAGCTGTGCAAGAGACAGGCTTAGACAGGTTAACATGCTGCAGAAGCATAACTCACCTTCAACAACCCAAGACTGTGCTGCCAGGATAGGCTTGCCGTCATCATCCAGCTCAATAGCAGCGTCACTAGGCCTTCTTGCCTCAATACATCCACAGCAATATGCAATTGTGTGTGACGTGTTTTGCTTCTCACCCTTGATGAAGAATTGCCTGAGTATAGAGGATATTGCATGCTGAGCTTGATGCAGGCAGAGAACTTTTAGTCGCGACATTTCGGTGTAATAATTTTTATGAACTGGCTCAGGGTCTAAGCCCGGCTTCATCCGGTCCGATGTAGTTCACACCATGCTAACCATTGATTCTTGTTAACTGTTAACATTAACATGTACTTAACTAATAATACCTAACCATCAACTACAACACTGTCCAAGATCATAGGTTCACACTACCCCACCAAGGTAATTCAGTCTCAAAGCCCAGACTGGGCTCAATCTTTTGATACTGTCTTAGCCACCATTGCTGGTTCTGCTAAGTTTTATGAGCCTTTCATCACCAGTGTTAATATGAATTGAGTTTTGAATTGGGAGATTGAGATGATGGCATCAACAGTGTGAAGGTTGAGTTAATATTAGAATAAACAATGCAAAGACAAATGAAGCACAAAAGTGTTCCAAAGATAAGTGAGTATGTCTTATCACTCTGATTCATTCTTGGGTACTCATGGTCTCTCCACCTTCCTCATATCCTCGAAGAGCCAATTCTCAGCATGCAGAATACTTTAAATAGACACTAATACCAGGCTATTATTGATTGACAATCAGAATTGGGGAGGTGCAACTCGGACTCATTAGCCACTCCATATGGTGGATTTGCCAAAGTCACTGTAGGGGAGTCAGAATAGCTTAGAAATGGTAGATATTTGATGCCCATAGTCCTATTAGGTCTATAAAAAGCATTATGATACTTACTTTAGCTTAAATAACTATGCCTAACCTCTGAGAAGCATCTGAAGATAAAGGGAAAACGTGTGGAAAACATACAGGTGTCTGTTCAAAAATACCGGAAATCCCCCGCAGGACCAGGTCATGCTCCGGGTGGGGGGGGGGGGGGAATACGCCCTCCCCCTGCAATGACTTACTTTACGGGGGGGAAAAATAATATTTTCCCATTTGAACACTCATACCGCTGACTCATGCACTACTATCCTGCGTCGAGGTCTCATTCAAAAACGTTCCCCATAACCGACTAAGGCTTTACTTATTGTTATTCCTTCTACATTCACGTAAACACCGCGCAGCCTACCTCAGCCCGTCTCTCCATCTTTATCGTAAGCCTCAACGTCTCGGTGAGCTTATTTCATGAATCCTCCGCCCCAATTCCACCAATAGCTCTTTCCTGTCTTAGTGTTCATTGATTCGGCGGCTTTCACTAACCTTGCCGGGACCGTTTGTTTGTAAGGAAATTACATTGATCTCGCAAGTACTATCATCACGATCGATCTCCCCAGATGGTCGCTGCCGTCCAGATTTTGGCAATCCTCCCACAACCTTTTGTGCCTCTAAAGCTTCTCAATACATGTTGATCAGTCTAGGAATATGAACCGAGTGCAGGTCACTATCAATACAATGTCCTTGAAATCATATTAACGCCCTTGTATTGTCTCTCGAACCGATTTTCCCCCTCAGTTTCGTCAATTCATTTAACTGATCAGCCAATCAGATGCTCTGGTACCCCTCCTTCGCCACCATACGCCCACTCAGATTCCGAAAGATCCCTAATCTTTTCGATTCTCTTCTGCAACTCCGCTCTCATATGAATCTTTTCCTCTACAGATCCACCAGCCGTGATGAAACGCCCCTGTAGCTCTATTATCTTTTGCTCGATTTGCATCTGCCGATCCGTTCTTGCTCGAGAAGGCGCCTTCAATTGAGCTGGTGATGGTGGGGGATCGATTGAGACCGGGATGAGCGGCGGTATGGGAATATCAGAAGTCTCCTCGGAGCCAATTGAACTTGTACCCGAGATACTGGAGACGGCGAGAGATCGTTTTCCGGCGCTGGGACGAGAGGAGATTGAGGTACATCGGTCGTCACGTTGATCTCCTTTATAATTCTCCCGAAGGGCCGTATTTGATGGGATAGGGTGGACCTCGAAATGTCTCCGAGTACTCTCAGATCCTCCCAGTCCTTTCTCTCTTGTTGGGCACTTGGCCCTAACATCTGCTTCGGTCCTCTTTACAACCATCATATCCCGGCAAAATCCCTCTGGATGAGTTGTTTTCTGGCGTCTACGACAACGACGAAGGAGTGAAAAGAGGAGTACAACTGACATGAGGATAGCAACCCCCCCGACTACACTCCCGGCGATTACCGAATTGGGTTTCTTCTCATGATCCGACTGACGGGGTTGGGTTTCAGTACTGGAAGGAGATGTAGTCGCAGTGTCTTGGTTGATCACAGTCGAAGAGCTGTGAGCTTCAATGTCAACACAATGTGGGTATTGAACTGGTAGGATTACCTACCTTGGCCCCCCTGGTGGTGGGCTTGACAAGGGGAAAGGGTCGACTTCTACATTGATTGGGACGGGAGTGACGACAGTGTAAATGCTACTGGCGGCTGGAATACTACAAATGCGTGAACCGGGGACAGTAGACTTGGAGATGGGTGATTGCTTACGCACCCCGGGAGAGTATTAGTTATAATAGCCACGAGCTCGACTGAGCTGGTGTTTTATTAGTTGGCCAGTGATAATGAATTATCGAGGGAGAAATTACCCCGCAGCTGAGGCAGCAAAGACTAATGCTCCTCGTGAAACACTGTCCGACCCAATAGTACCTTTTACTTGAGCAGACAAGGTCTGAGTCGAGGTTGGTATTGAGTCTGAGCCAAAATAAACCAGTTGGAAGTCGAATGGGTCGATAGTTTTTGTATCCAAATACCAGCTGGCAGTGATGGTTTTTGAAGCAGTAATAAGAGAAGGCAATGTGGTCGAGGTGTCGAACACAACATTTGCCCCGACTTTGAGATGCAGAGAAGCCAGGGGCAACAATAGACGACTGTGGAGAGCGGTATCATCTCGTCAGTATACGTCAGCCGG
>JANHQD010000479.1:0-13084 GCA_024721195.1 Marasmius sp. AFHP31
CAATGGCGAGCCAAGCGGGACACCGAGGTGAAGGAAGCCGCCTCCAAAGCAGTCGCCAAACCCCACAAAACCCCCCCAACACAGGCACACGGCAAGGTAAATGACTAGGCTTTCGCATTTGACGACCTGCACGACATGGTGCATCCGCGATTATCCCTCCCCTGAGAGTCCGTGGAACCATTTGCCTGGCTCGTTCCGGGTGCCCCGCTCTAGGTATCCTTCCCCGTTACGAACATCAGGCTGACATGATCCCGTTGTAACAGATCGTAACCGCCCCGAGCAAGCGTGCGGGGCCCTCAAGGAAGACGCCTCGGGCGGCGGTCAGCACAAGGCACCGCACCAATTCGCCCGCCCCTTCCGACGCAGGTGCGCTAGTGTTCCGGCGCTGCAGCCCACTTCTCTGAGCGTTCAAACAGCTTGGGATGCGCTGTACGATGAGTTGAAGGCCTTGTCCGACAGTGGTGCTCGGGGCTTCGGCGACGTCGCAAGACTCCTGGACTCACACATCACCAATGCCTACACGTGCGGCGTTCCGGCCCTCCTCGATCTCCAGGGTGAATGTCATAAACTCGCGGTCGCGGTCAGGGATCTGCAGGGAGAGGCGCGGAGCAATGCGGACCGCATCGCGGACGCTACGGAGAAGCAATCCATCCTCTTCAAGGAGATGTTGCAGACCATGAAGCAGATCCCTCGTCTCGGTGATTACTACTTCCATATCGCGTGTGTATCCCGACAGAGAGCTCACCAATCCCCATATTTAACCCATGCAGGCGTAGGTCAGAAAGGTGGGTCCTAGTCCATGCGATAGCTTCGAGGGTTCTCAAGACCTTGTCATCCCCACAGATGACTTCGAGCATGGTGAACTCAACTTTTCGGAGTTTGTGCAATCCCCATGATGGGGTACTCCCAAGGCATTCGGTGCTTGTTTCAACGCCGTCGTTCCGACTAATTTTCTCACACCTGTATTACTCCTCGCCTTTCAATATCGATCTTTGTAAAATTTGCCAATGACTAGAGGTCCATTGCGAAGTCACCATTCAATCCGGGTGAACCACATCAACCGATACACAACCTTGGGACAAAAGTTTGAGGCAACCGCAACAATGCTCCGAGGCTGATCTGACGATGCGGTAGAGAGACTATCAAAAGGTCATCCGGACGGAATGCCGAAAGCATTCCGTAAAAACTCCTAGCCCTCGGAGCCTAGGGTCATAGCTGGCGGGAACTCCAAAGGTCAAGGTTCGTCAATTTCCACGCCGTTCCCAAGGTAGAGCATCAAAGCATGTCACCCATCGGGGATCAACCGAAGGCTGGCAAATGGCTCAGCCCAATCCGGGGCATATGGTTCGCCCAAGCAAGGCATAGGGTTAGGAGGTTAGGGCAAAGCATGCCCTGACCTCGGGACGCATGTATATAATTACGATGGGTAGTTTCTTATGTCCACACGTGAGCCCAAACGGTTTTTCTATCGATTTCAAAGATGTGGTGAATCCAAAAAAAAATAAAGGAAGTGGCCCGGGATCGCCGAGGCTGCCTTGAGAACCGACTTCCGGGTAGTATGCCGACCAAATCGCCCAGCTGAAGATATTGAGCCTTGGTAGCAGTCTTTGAATGCTCTTGAAGTATACTTAGACACCTCTAGCGCGGTCACACGCACAACCGCAGTGAATTATGAGATGTGACCACTGAAACACGCCGTGAGGTTGATACTTGGACTTCCGCTGCAAGTGCGCAAGCTACGTCAAGTGAATACTAGTACTAGTCAGAGGCACAGCAGTGTGATGGCCACATTCCGAAAGGAATAATCATGACGAAGCGAAGCTCATGCTTGTGGTTGAACCTGAAGAAGCAGTAAATTTAAGAATTAATAACGATGCGCCGGATGGCACTGTAATATTTTGGTATCTATTCAATTTGACATACTACACTATAGTTTACAACCTAGGAGAGCTCTGGTACCTGAAGGAACGCCGGAAGTAACACTCAAGAAATGAGCGGAACAGGACGAATGAAATATGGGGAAACCCACCGGACATACGAGAAACACCCCCGTCCACCCGACAGCGAGCTGCGAGGCAACATCGCGTAGACTACAAAAGTGTGAAGCTGTCCCTGAGCGATGATCAGACTATGAGAATAATTATGGAGAAAAGTGAGGCATCTACCATTGCAACGAGGCCCGGCTTGTGAGTGCAGGTGGCAGACATGCCGAATACCTTCAAAGCGGCCCTGAGCAGCCAAAATAAGATTGAAGATGATAGAGACAGAGCCAGAGATCCGTTTGTTGCATGGAGGCTATGTTCAGAACGTGCAATCCGAGTGAGGGGCGGTTTTCTTGAGGTGTCGGGCGTGAGCAACGTTTCTGGCGTTGGATGAAACCTGCCTAACTGTGCAGATAGAGGGGGAATGCGGGTAGGTAGGAGGTACAGCGTTCAGCTTGAAGGGGCATCCACGGTTTTGAGGTTGTGAGCTGGTCCGGGTGAGCTGGCGGAAGTGACAATCTTCCTTTGTCAAGAACAGCGCCGGTAGTCAACATCAACATCAACATGTTTGGCGTGTCGACCTCTATACATGATGCCCACTTGGTTCAGTATTCGACAAAGCAGGACACACTATCAGGATATGAGCGAATATCAGCGCCATGCCTAACATGAACGTGAAATGTACCTCACAACGCCTCCTTCCACCTCTTTCTCTTCACAAGCAGCACACTACCCATCTTTCATAGCCACCTCAAGCCTCCCCTATCCTACACCCAGATCCAAGACTCGTTTCTGGTGGAACAAAAAATGACACAGGTACGGCGCTACCTCATTTCCGAGGTAGACCAAAGGCCGATATCACCTTGTCACAGGGTAAAGGTGCATGTGGGAGACCTTGTTACGTCCGAGGTGGGCCTATAAGGGGGGGTTCTTTATACGTCAGAAACCCCCCCATCAGGTGTACCTCTGACACACCAAACACCAAACTTTCCCCTGAGCGGACAGGCGACCGGATGAAGGTCCAGAACTATGACCTATTTGTAGTCTGTAGTGTAATACAGACCGTTTGTGTGTCGGGAAACCAGAAAATTGTACGGATCTTCCATCTTTTCGGTGGTATTTCACTGAATATGATACGTGTACAGATGAATCATGAAGTTGTACTACGGAAAGTATAACAAAAAGAGGTTGTATCCGGGTTGTCTCCCCTAGGCAGACTCACACGGCTGCGGGCACTCGCGGGTGTTGGAGTCTGCTAGAAAACACGCCGCGTTACCTGGATTACTCTATAAGGTATATTCGCTTAAGGGCGCTAAAGGGCGCTAACACTAATATACCCTTTTTGGAAGGGACCGCGTGACCACGACGTTTACCCACTGTGTCATGTGGCTGGAAAGAGAGGTACTTTCGACATGTAGAGCGGATGATTTCATGGCCCTCAACAGTGCTGAAAGCAAATGACGCGTCGGGAACGGCACTGGGAGACATTATCGCATGAAAATTTCAAGGCGCACGCAAACGCGTTTGACTGAAATGATCTGCACATGACCTAATTCCGGAATCCGGGTTCGGTATCAAAAGTTCTTGCAGACTAGTATCCGGGCATCCAGAAAGACAACGCTTCGGTATCTCCGAAAGGTACCCGGGAAGGAAGGCATTCCGGAGACTCTATGCGTGTACGGATGTGGGTCCGGATCGTGGGTTTCTCCGGGAAACATCATCTTTCCGACACACATCCGCACACATATTTGGAGCGCCGATATTCTCCCTTCTAGGGCATCTTTCTGGGCAAACAGATAGATCATGAGATAGTCATACGGAAATATACCGTTTTTGTTCTCTTTTGAGCTGTTCTGATATAAAATTTGTCTGGTTATCTTTCTATTTTGGTGATATGTATACAGATATATCCAAGTTCTGTGCAAATATATGCATCACAGACACATCGTCAGTTTGTGCAACTATCCAGCATACCGGACGTTAACATTTCCAGAATTCTTTCCGGCCACCTGTCCGCTCAGTGGAAAATTTGGTGTTTTTGGCGTGTGAGTCGAGCTATCCGCCAGGCACCCGACCACCACTTGCTCACTGCTGCTCGCCGTCGCTGGCGATGGCCTCTATCCATCCTTCAACCTCCCCCTGATATATCTATACACCCCCTGCGCTCTGTTCTATCAATGTCTGCCATACCAGGTTCACATATGATATCCCGATCCTACCTCACCACATCGAAGTTGAGCCGCTCCAATGTGCACCTCACAAGCCTCGAAAATTGTCAAAAATCACCAGAAAACCATACGCATCCGAAGGTACTGGAGGGACGTGCACGAAGAGATTAAGCTAACATTAAGGTCATTTAAATGGCGATTGATATGGCCTGGTACGTATTGTGAGGTGCTCAATGGTTTGTGCTCACCAGATTAGCGTTGCCCACCCAACAGGAACATCCTTCAGATCTGTGTGAACGCAGCATCTAACTCAGAACATTGCCTTCCGAACTCAGCTTACCAACATCAAGCATGGTCAGCGCGTTTTTCACAACATTACTGGACCTCACTTACCTCCGCCGCTTACTTGGCCAGCCCATCAATTCCTACCCCAACCGTCTTTTTTGCACGGTACATTTCTGTTGGTTGGAGAGGAACTCTCGAGACGACTTTGCTATACATGTGGACTCAAGGTGCGTTTGATATTTGCTGCCGTGAGGCACTCGTGCTCACCGGACATCATTCTTTACCTAGCACTCGGCCCTTCCTCTGACCACATCTTCGCACCTCTCCATTCCATCGCAGGCCAAACTCAGGACATCTGAATCTACCGAGCTGATCATGAAGGTGAGGTTGACAAGGTCTCGCGAACGCCCCACCAATGCCTCTCCCCACCACAATCAGCCAGCTCATTCGGTCACGGTACACTATAATTCCAAAAAGGTATGTCCATCGGACTCACTGATGAGCTCCTCATCAGCGGTGCTCACCTACTCACTTATCAGAGCCCTTGTTATGTGCACTGTCCCGATACGCTCGTATCTTTTCTATCCTCAACTTACCCGCCAAGGGCTTGCAAGTCGCCGGTCGGGAGTACAGCAGCCGGCGCCGTAGAGATTGCAGTTGTAAACTCCATACACTAAGACCTCTCACCTATTACCTATGTACTAGTGTATCTTGTAGCTGTCTCAATCCAGATAGCCATCAATCCCTCATGCTTGTGCTTGTATGACGCCCCGAGCCCGTCTCATCTTCGGAAAAGGGATGGTTTTGGTGATCCGGCTATTCGGGGTCTTGATTTGGGGGTCATCAATTTTTGCCGCTACTGTACCAACGTGCGGTACGAGAACCAATCAACATGCGCCCAAGGCCGAACAATAATACAATTGTTGCCGACGGCATTTGGGCCTATAAAAGACCCATCTCCCCACGTTCGCTAATATCGCCTCTCGACACTCAAACCCCACTATCCAGCCTTCGACCTGGGTGCACCTGCAGGGGAACTTGCAGGGGACAAGCAACAAGGCATCGTCAGCATTCAGGTAAACCTGAATGTTGGTAGCCATTGTCGACTTCAGCACTTCTGGAGAACACCACACCCCTTTCTATAGGGCACGACTTCGGGTTAGCGGATCTTCCCTGCCGCGCAGCCTGTCGTCGTGAGTCAGCGCGTCCGCCCCCCGGTGGCAATTAGTAGGAATGCGAGTGCTTCAACCAGGCAATACTATTACTCTCTTGTCGTTCTCCTCCCTCGCTGTCCGCGGTCATAATTCAGGCGTGTTCATCACCAGCAGAGATGGTCGGTTCGGAAGAGCCGAGGGAACCAATGGCATAACGGGCCTGAGAAAGCGGGCTGGCGGCTTCGGAGGATTGTACGACAGCTTCTTGCCATGCAATTCACATGAGTGCCCCGCTGAAATGTACCCGTGTTCACCGCTCAATAGTTTCGGACCTACACATTCACTAACCTTAACCTTACTCCCGTCGGGAGCGCCCCGATGATGTCCCGGAATCCCCGTGGTTGATAGTATGCAAGGCGGTGTTGCTGTCGTAGGGTTTTGTTTACATGGGCCCGACGATTTCTCCTAGTGTTCCCCGTGCGAATAGATTTTACAGTTTCCTAGCCTCAGCTTCCCTAACCTTAACCATACGCTGTCGGACCCGGGATCGCTATCTCTAGACCCCAGCACATGAGCGCCCTGGAGATATCCCACTGTGCCCAGTAGAATACGTTCGACGATTTCCGAACCGCACTAACCTGAACGTCACCCGTCGGGCCCTTTCAATTCATTACAACACCGCATCAGGGCCTCGCAATTGCGTAGCACAAACCTTTAGAAGGCCTTTTGAGTAGCCTGCGTGCTCAAGCAGGGGTCTGCTCCCTTCATGGGACCAGTTACACCCTCATCCCCCCGGCAATTCCTTCCTACACAGCTCGCCACGTACACGCATCAGTCCCGTCCTATCACAAGCGCATATTACCGTAGTTTTGCTCTCCTTCACGCTCTTTTCGTCTTTCTATCGGTTTCGTTTTGCTCGTCTCTCTCCAATAACACATTCGCGCTACCTATATCCGGATACTTCTCTTGTTCCCCCTCTCCTCCGTTGGCTGCTTACGCGTCTCGGGAAGATCAACCACCCCCGATCGCCGGAGTTCGCCTGTTGCCCCAGATGCCTACCTTTGACTTTCGGCTGACGTATCGCTATGCGTCCTGAAACACTCCCATAATCTTCCCCGGCACCCGGCTCCGAAGCGAGCTCTCCGATGACGAACCAGTTGACGTGATAGTCGTCCACTTCCCTTCCCACCCGCTAACCCCAGCCCCTGCTCACCCCCGGGTCGAGCGACTCACTACCGGAAACACCTCATTCATGTTTCCGGGAGTTGCGGTCGAAGCTCCGGCAGCACCCATCGCATAGTCTAGGCACGCAACGCCTGCCTGATAGTCAGGGTGCTTCAGAGGGATGGTAGGAAGTACCATCCGCACAACAAAAGGGATTGAGAAGGAACAGGGAATGCCAACGTTATACTTACCCCTTCTCAGAGGGGTATTTCCGCCCTACCCAGCCAGGGGGAAGAAGCAGATGAATGGGCGAGCGGCATGGCTCTTGCGACGTCGAGGAGGAAGTCGTTGACCTGCTTGTATTGCTCTGAGGGGTAACATTTGGCTCGTGAGACCGACTACGCATGCTCGCGGACCGGATTGAGTGCCTTAAACCCCCTGACCTAAGCGTAAGTCCAATTCGACCATCGGAGTGCCCGTCCTCGTCCAAGATCGCAAAGCGGGGCCGTGTTCGTGCGGTTATTTTCGATAGTCGCAGGTCAAGGGGATGTGGGGGAGCCCAAAGTAACCCACCGTTTGCGTCACACGTTCATGTGCACATTCGTGAGGGCACCAGCCAATGTATTCTGTGATGCCCCAAGTGTCGAAGTTGGAATGGTTGAGTGAGCCGACCCCGCGTCCGCGAGACAGACCTCCCAAAACCCAGCCGTTTCCTGATGGGGGAGGTATTTTACGTTTGGCGCTGTTCTCCGGCTAACCTACCTGTATTTACATACCCGGGGCGAGTCAGAACGTTGTCGGCAAACTCAAAATGCAGGGTCGGTGAACATAATGTACGTACCGCTATTCGGGCGCTCTTTGACATGAATCCCATGCTGCGTAGGTTGACCTCCCTCCACCACCTTCCTCTGCAAGCAAGTCGTTACTCCCTGTGGACGTCCTGCGACTCCCACTGACGAATGGGTGATATGTGCGACCGTTCATACCTTTTGGCATTTTCCCCTTGCAGGTCCGGCACCTGGCGAGGTGCTTGGGACGGTTCCGTTCCGGCCAGGGCATCTGGACCAAGCACAGCAAGGCGCAGGTGGCGCCTTGTGGGAGGTATCTTGCAGGTTGCGCACCCAGATTGTAGAACTCATGAATTCGTTAACACGCCCAGGGACGTTGGCTTCGAGCGGTACGAGGGACATTCGAGGAGGAGGGCGCCGTTGAAAGCACATACCCCGCGGATCCCGTCGAAATGCGTTTTGGGTGTTTATCGTTTGGGTGTGCCGCATGAGGCTTCTGCCCTTGGGAGGTGAGTGTCTGGGTCCACCCACTTTTGTGCTGATCCGAAGGACGGACGGATGGACTGACAGAACCAGCCAAATGCAGGTGCGTTCTCCGTCGGGGTGGTGTGTACACTGTGGATGTTGAGCCTCACGTATCATTTTTCCTGGGTAAGTTGGGCTGTACCCGAGTGCTCAGCGAGAACTTCTGCCCATCCCAGTAGCTGGAGCTGGCCCATCAGTCATTCAACCGTCGTCATTCTGCGAGTCATTTACAACACGTCGGGGGTACTCCCTAACACACCGGTAGCTGGGTCAGCACGTGGCCAAGGCTTTTGCCCACGCTCGAGCGTTGATCACCAGGCTCACACCCGGAGCTCAGAGCTGCGGCTTGAGGATTCGGGTGGGCTCAGGCTCTCCAAAGGGGGCCCAAGTCCAGAGTTTCGTACCCGGCTCAGCGTGGTACAACACAACCTTTTTGGCAAACGAGCGAGGTGGCGGAATGCTAGCCTAGGTCATTCGTTTAAAACCGTTCGGCCTTGTCGAAGACCTTTGGCGTCGATCTGCTCTGTGCGGTTTTCTAGCTCGGTAGCCGAACTGGCTTGCCACCCGCTCAGGCCATCATGGACTACCAGGGAGCCAGCCATAACTTAATGGGCATATCGCACTACGGAAATGACGCAAGGTGGACACAGCCTGGGACGGGTTTGCAGTGAACCCCAAGCCAGTCCAGGAAGTCGCATCGCTAGTCCGATCGTGCTGGGAGCAGGTGAGAGCAGGTTAACGTCATGCCGACATGTCTGGGACGGCGAACTTGCATATCACGTGGCAAGTGACGTCGCATTCGAGATGCATCAACAGGATTATGCTTGAGAAGTCTTCCCATACAGGCCCCAATTCACAAATTTGGTGAGACTGCGGTGGAAGATGGGGGGTTGGACCAAGTATGGTATGTCAACTTCTGCCTGTGGGAGGTGCAACCCCTTGAAATGGAATCAAGCTTTCGCCCCATGACCAAAGTTCCGGTTTCTCCCAGCACCCCTTTCTATATCGGGGCGGGAGGGAAAGTGACACGTTAGCAACCATTTCCTCTGTTGGATCTTGCATACCCTTTATCTTCTCAGTGTCAGTTTCTGCAACTCATGTCCTTCGTTCGTTCCACCTCATCCAACACACGAGCCTCGACACTCCGCCCACCCAGATCATCACGTTCCCCCTACCAAGAAGGTGCAGGAAAGTTGGCTGCAACGGGGAAAGCACAAACTCCCGAGCGAGCAAGTGTGCCCCCCGCCCTACTTCAAAAGACAGGCAGAGGAGTGCGCACGAAATCCGACGGAGTCGTTCAATCAGCCCTCGAAGACAAGAGACCGGGAAAAGAGGGCATCGAGGGAGAGCCCATATCACCTGCCGAAGAAAGGCCAAACAAAGAGATCGGACACCTCACGCCAGCGGAAGCCGTGCAAAAGGTTCAGCAGCTCATCGACGATTGGGACCCGGAGAAACAGCCAGAGTGCAGTACGTTCCACATCAAAACAGAGGACGTAGAGAAACTGTTTGAATACCTCGAGGCAACGAGAGCCAGGCAAGTGGGCCTCCAAGATTGAAGTGATTCAGTACTCAAACGTTGCAGGCTACATATAGAAGAAGTCGAAGGAGACCCTCGCATCTCAGAAGTCACCATCACCCTGGCCAGCATAAACCATGACATAAGTTGGGGGGGGCTGGAAAGCATGCTTTTCCATTCGGTCGACAAGCACTTTCAAGATGAGGACTTCAGCCCCTTCCCTAGTCCGTCCGCCGCCCTGTTCGTCAAGTGCGGAGGTGGGAGTACGTGACCGATTCTCATCGATAGGGGTACTCAGTGTTGACCTTGGCACGACAGGGGTGATGTTCATCAAGGGCGCCAAGAAAGGATGGATGGTGCCCGACGGGCAACTCAGACCGAAAGCAAGGCACTTGGACCTGCCAGGCTCGATGGTCTGGGAGCATGCACTTACGCAGTCCCTCAGGCGGGCCATTTTAAAGATCAACGAATGGATGAAATATCCTGCGGTGCGTTGGCTCTGCACCAAGGGGGCGACGATATCCTGACTCAATTTACAGGTGCTTTCAGCCTTCCTTCTGGACATGACGGGCACGGGCGATGACCGCGTCGCTACCCTCGCCTTCTACAGGAAACCGTTCAAGGCACGGTGGGCGGGACAAGTCAAGGCGGCGGAACCGGCGGAGTCGGAGGAACCGGAGGAGCTGGACATTTTCGACAAGCAAGAACGGGATCGAAAGGCAACGTATATGGCAGAATACCAGCAGTTGGGCCTGGGGGACGATGTGATACTTCCTATATGGAAGTTCCAATGGAAGAAAGATCCACCTGAAGCTAGGGTTAAGGACTTCTTGCGCAAATGGGATGTTACCATCCACGATTGCTTCATCTGCCCGGAGGAATTGGACTGGATCAGGCTGCAGATGGGCAGTCCTGGGACGATGATCAAGCCTGAGATGCCCTCCCAGGTGGAGCAGAAGTTGGACATCGACCCCTTGCTGCCAATGACGGCGGATATGTTC
Source organism: Marasmius sp. AFHP31 (assembly GCA_024721195.1). Taxonomy (NCBI): domain Eukaryota; kingdom Fungi; phylum Basidiomycota; class Agaricomycetes; order Agaricales; family Marasmiaceae; genus Marasmius; species Marasmius sp. AFHP31. Next base: position 10,587 of record JANHQD010000479.1, read on the forward strand.
TTACAATTTTCGGAAGTCGTCTTCATGAAGGAGGAGTGGGCTACAGATGATAATGAGGAAGCTGAAAGGAAGCGGCGGGGCGATCAGATAGTGGAGGCCCGCAACGAAGGAATAAAAAAGCGGCGAGTACTGACAAAAGAAAGTCGAAAACGTGCATTGGGCGCTATGGCGAGGCTGCCCGACCTACCTCCCCCCTAACCTCTCCCTCCCCTTCATCCTCCTCCCCCTCCTCCTCCTCCTCCTCCCCCTTCCACCAGCCAGGGGTAGTCCCTCCTTGCTGGGAGCTAGCCCACCGCCTATGAAACTCATCTCATCCTCGTCGGCCAATGTACTTCTAATTTCTTACGTAGAACATTCAGGTACTTGATTGCAATTTCGTATGACCTAGTTGCCAGTTTACAGAGGAACCAAAGGGTTTTCTCGAGCGTGCCGCTGTAGCCCCTCATAATGTGAGGCAGAGCCGACTCCAGCCTATTCCTTCTGAGGCATAGATGCCGCTTGCAGTTAGGGTAGATGGGCCCAAATTGTGAAGGCTCTGTGGATCCTCAACGATTCATTGTAGGAAGCATTCGACGTTCTCCCTCGCGATCTTGCATCATCCTCATCCTTGGCAAAAGAGTCCTCCGTTCCCTTCGTAGACGTTCCCCTGGCCTGAGAAAGCTGGCCATGACGAGGGTTGCAACCGCATGACCCGCCTGCAGTCCTTCTGAAAATTGTCTCGCATGACATGTACCTGGACTCGTACATAGCGGCAAGCCAGTCATGGGTCATCTGGCGAGGACGATGGCTAAACCCGGCCGGCCCCCGGCGGAACCCGCCGGACGTCCAGCTCTTCGAAAATCTGTCCCCATCAGTACCTGCACGTCGGGCTCCGGTAGTGCCGCGTCGTGCCAAGCGTGGACAAGCAAGGAGCAACATGGTCAAACAAACACGACACTTATTTAGCGGAGCCGTCAGGTCAACATCAAATTCCGCTTTGACCCCCAACCACCATGTACCAACGCTCCCGCACTCCCCCGTCCCTAAAAAATGCGAACCCCAAGCCCTCGCTCGTGATCCAGCCCTTCCCCGATGCCGAACCCCCTCGTGGTACTGTTCCACCGCACCCCCCCGGCACCGACAGGGAAGCCCTGAAGCAATACGCAGACTTCATGCTTGAATTCAATAGTAAACATGCTGACAGCCTGATATCATGGCTCGAGCGCCGGAAACAGCACGACGTCGAGGAACGCCGACGGGTTGCCGATGAGGAGGCAAAGTGGGTGGAGGCCGAACGTCGGAGAGAGCAGGAGCTGTCGGCATGGCGGGAGAAGGAGGCGCGAAAGAAGGATAAGAAGAGCTCCGCGAACCGCATCGAAGGGTCGCAAGAGGTTCGATCAGACGCAGGTGGACCGCGGTTGAATGGCAAGCATGTGGGCCCCAGCCACCGCCCGCCGGCTACGGACGGAGACCCGAGTAACACTCCGGAGGGTTCCAAAGGGAAGGGGAAGGAGGTAGAGGCGAAGGAAAGTGATTCTTCGGAGCCCCGTGAGTAGCATCCGTCCCCTGCCTCGCCTATTGTTCATTGAACCCATACAGCCTGCAGCGCATGCAAAGCGCGGGGCTCCGAATGCAAGGTCCAAGGTCCCAATCGGGCTTGTTCCGGGTGTGCTACCAAGAAAGTGAGGTGTAGCCTCAAGAGCGCCCAGGCCCCCATAGATCATCCGCCGTCCATCGACCATCCGCCGATAGACGATCCTCCGCCGAACGACGGGGCCAACGACGTCCAGGACATCCGGGACCTCGTCCACGGCTTCCAACGGTGGAGTACCTCAGTCACTACCACTCTAGACCGGACCAACCGCCTTTTGGAACAGGTGGCCACGAGGGTGGAACAGGTGGCCACGAGCGTGGAACAGGTGGCCACGAGCGTGGAACAGGTGGCCTTGAGCGTGGAAGAGTATGGACCCCACCAAGCGAAGAGCACTACGCTCCTCAATGCCATTCTCGCCCAACTCCAGGCCAACTCGACGCTCGGTTGTGAGTCCTGTTTTGGTGACTGCCCCTGAATGACTTTTGACTTACATTACCACCCAACAAGCGAGCAAACGTAAGACGGGGGACTCCCCCGCGGTTTCCACTGGTCCTCTTCTGAAGAAGGCCAAATTGCTCAAGTCGTCAGACCACAGGGAGTGGTCCCCCGAAGACGACGTCGCAGTGGGCACTCCTGGTCCAGCCTCTCGGAAGAAGCGCTAGTGTACACCAAGCCCCTGCGTTGTATCTCGTTTATTAGGTTTTAATTCACAGACCCGTCAGGGTTTTCTCGGTTTTCTCGACCCCATGTATTGAAATAGTGCTTGACACAGGCATAACGATGAACATAAGCCAATCGACCATGGAAGGGCTATGATTCCAACACCTTCAGTGGCCACACTTCCAGCGCTCGCTCACATCAAAGAAGCAAATGTTACAGGCGACATAGACACACTACAAGGACATCTGAAAATGAACATATAGAC
>JANHQD010000480.1:0-13069 GCA_024721195.1 Marasmius sp. AFHP31
TCTCCTCCCCATCTGCGACTAGGCCATCCTGACGCGATTCCTACATCAGTACGATTTGCAACGGAAGTTCCGCCCCGCCGGAAGGATGGAGGCTAGGTACCTTTATAATCAATTTGAGGCCCGACGGATCTTCTCAGCCTCTCTTTTAGTTTCTCCGTGTCTTGACATCATCTGTCAGTTGCTACTGGCGCACGATAATGAAGCTTGAAGCCTGTAGTTTCAATGTCGCTGGCTGGTGGATGTGAAGTGACCGAAAGCCCCTGGCAGGTTCATTGTGAGTGACTTCTCGATCGCAGGCCTGCAAGTGAGGGATGCGTTGCTTTCACCGTTTCACGACCTGCGTCAACTTGAGGTACGATCACCCGGTATGACGCTCCAATCATCCTTACGGGTCCCGAAAGAAGTGCATACTAATCAGCACATGAACATCTGACTCGGGATCGCCGAAAAACATAAATACCTTGACATGGAACGAACGCTCTCCCGTTTCCCTCTGAAATGTCCGTGTCGAGTCAAGCCGGAAGAACAATCAAGTTGAACAACGGGCGGGAGGTGCCCATGATCGGTGGGTGTTGCGTGTCTAGCCCCCCAGGACGGCCGTGGTGACTTTTGCTGCACATGTACAGGGCTGGGAACTTGGGCACCATCCACAGGCACCGCGAGACAAGACGCATGGACTTGGATATTATCCGCTATCAAAGCTGGATACCGACACCTCGATACAGCTCAGGGATACGGTACGTTGCCAATCACAGCCACAAAACATCCCTTTTCGAAATCAACGGGGTGCTGATTGTCGAGTAGGCACGGAGAAGGCTGTAAGCAAGGCTTTCAAGGAGTCGGGGTTGAAGCGGGAAGAAATTCATGTTACGACCAAGCTACCGTACGCGCCGCTTTTCCGATTTCAGGTGTCTTGCGACTAAAGCTGACGAGGTGTTCGTTGCCAGGTTCAATCACGGCGTGAGAGTGAAGGAGTCCTTCAACGAGAGCCTTGCCAACTTGGACATGGACTACATTGATTTGGTCAGTCCCCGGCTTTTCCTTTTCTGTAGGCCCAATTGACAAAGGAGGACCGTGACACTGGTAGTACCTGGTGCATTTCCCCCAAGTGATCGAATACCAAGAGAATGGGGAGTTGCCCAAGAACCCCGATGGTACTCTCAAAACAGTCGATTACCCGACTTTTGTCGAGATTTGGGCAGAGATGGAGGATATCCTTCGAGAAGGGAAAGCTAAATCTATCGGCGTCAGTAACTTTTCGATCAAAAAGTGTGTGCCAGGTTTTACCTGCAGAGTTTTGATTTTGACCCCCCCCCAATTCCAGCCTGGAAATACTCCTGAAACACGCTAAAGTTGTGCCAGCGAACAATCAGGTCGAGTGCGTCACGCGTAGCACTAGAGGTCTCGGTGATGCATGGTCCAGGCTAACACCGTTTTCACCTTCACAGAAACCACCCTTACCTCCAGCAAAACGACCTAAGGAAATACTGCAAAGAAAAAGGGATCGTACTGTCTGCCTATACACCCAGTGGTATGGCACGCATCTATGCATCTCTTCCCTGCCTTTCCCTTCTAACTTCTTCCTTCTTCTTCTTACAGGCTACGACACCGTTCGCAATGACCCGGTCATAGTCGAATTAGCCAAAAAGTATAGCGTGTCGTCGAATCAGATCATCATCGCGTGGCATTTAGCTAGAGGTATGGTGGTCGTTCCGAAGAGTACGAATGAGGAGAGGCAGAAGGAGAATGTGAATGTTAGTGTGCTTCCATTCGTTTCTTCGTTTCTTGGGGGGTTATCTGAAACTGAGTTTATATGTACAGTTGCCGACGTTGGCGGAAGAGGACGTTGAGAAGATCAATGCGTTGGACCGTGGTGAAAGGCTCTGTAATAAAGCTGATGAGAAAGGTTATTGCTGGGGTTGGACGATGGAACAGTTGGGGTGGTGATTTAGGCGCTGGATACGCAGAAATTAGCATTGGCAAGGCTTGGAAGATCTTCAGAATTTCCATGTTGTTGACTATGATAACGCTATGATACATCTTGTGAAGTCCGTCCATCAGTATGCGATACGAAAATGATTGAAGAGGAACTACCTAGAGATACAAGTTAATGTTGATCATGGATCGGCGGCAGTTATTGCATGAACAAGATCCTCTGGGGTGGGTTTTGTGGCCATCGCTTCGACGCGAAGCTTCAGGGTCTCGCGAAGATACGTATCTGTAGTCGGCCCAATGGATGCTATGCTAGCGAGTGGCTTTGAGGTTTCCGATGTACCCGTCGTGCCGGGTAATGTGAAGTGCTCTTTCAGGTAAGGTAGAACGAATTGCGCTGCCGACGGTGCAAAGAAGACTATCCACCATCGCACCGTGTCAGAGTCTGGAAGAGCCTGTAGTATCAGCTATGGTATCGAATGCACGAATGGAGATGACAACGCACTTGCTTTATCCAAGGTACTCCTCAAATCATTCGGAAAACTCGACGAGCCCTGTGTTTCGTAGACTTTCAGCGCATGAAAGTCGACGTCCCCGTCTCGAAGAATATTGGGTAGAGTATCACGATTCTTATCTCCCGTGAGGTACAGCAAATTGACAGGTCTGGATTTGGATTTGAATTCCTCGACGATGAAACGGCCGAGCTCGTTTGCGTTCCCGCAATCTTCTCCCTTGATCAAGGATGGATTCGGTACGAGGGGTGATTCTGGATGACGAGCATGGATATCCGCCAGTGACGATCCGGTGCCTTTGCCAACGACGAAGAAAGGTTTGTCTTGCCAACTGTCTAGGCTACATTTCTCTATGAGCACTTCCTCGTACTTGGAAGCGAGGACATACCCCCATCGACTTCAGTCGAACGGTCTTCCAAGCCATCTACCGCATCCCTCCAAGCTTCGCATGCTCTCGCACTGGTGATGATCACCCCGTCATATACCGGCCCAGTTTGAATTATTCTCTGGAGTTCGTGTATGTTGGTTAGACTCGTTTCGAGGACTGGAACAGAGTAGGACGCGTATCCGATGGCTGAGAATGCTGCTTCATATTTATCTTCCGCTTCAGTTGGCGCACGAAGCAGGATGACTGTCGATTTCGAAGACATACTGAGCAAAAGGTGACGGTCGATGAGGGAGAGAGGCCGTGGGTATTTCGGAAACACGGACAATGGAGGAACGACACCGCCATCGCCATCAACTCGAACGCGCTCCCTCGTGTCGGCAACGACCGTCATGTCGACGTCGTCGTCGAGCAAAGCGCCCCTCATAACGCCCTCGGCATCGCCTCCAATATCGAGGAAGGCGAATCAGTCGATTTCACGAAACCAGTCCACGTCGACTTCACCCACCAAGCGTCAACGCCTCTCGTCCTCGTCACGCGTGCCTTCGGTCGCAAATAACAGAGAGAGCAATAATATCGATGATATAGAGCAACGACGGGGAGAATCAGTACAAGGACTCTTGAACTTCTGGGCACAACTCGGAGCGAAATACCCAAAATCTATTGAGGAAGATGATATCGTGGACTTGCGAACAGGAAAAGTCGTGAAGGATCGGGGCGTATTGAGGGGTATGAATACTCGAGAATTTGGGAGGTCCGACGCACAAGAGAAGGGCTCAGGTCAACCAAGCAGGAGCTCGAGCAAGGCGCCCAAGGTCCCCAATGTTGAAGAAGGGCAGGCGAAAAAGCAGGGGAACGATGAGGAGAGTGACGATGAACTGGACTCTTTTGCTCACCTGCGACAGCCGACAGATCCTACCGAGGTGCCAGCAAATCGCGATAACGAAGGTGAAGAGAGCGAACCTGGTGTTCAGGGCGAGGAGGAGGACGATGAAGACATCGTTCCTTTCATTGCCCCTTCAACGCGGGTGGACGCGTTGAACCCTGACGATCCCAAGGATGCCGCAGATTTGCAAGAGTTCTTAGAAGCAGAAAGGCTTAGGAGAGAACTCTATGGCGACGAGGACGAGGATTTCGAGGAGGTAGATGAACAGAGCAATATGGGCGGTGCGTTTCTTATTTGTTTTTCCTTTCTTACACAGTCTGAATAAGCTACGCTAGATACCTCCTCTGTTCTCGACTTTCAAACCGACGGAAATGAGGACGACAGTGACAGTGAAGAAGCAGAAGAGGTACCTGCAGCTAGCGCCATTCCTGCACGGCCGTCTACTGTACCGAGCGAGTCTGGGGACGAGCTAGCATTGCGATCAGCAAACTCTCGCGAGCGGGACACGCCTCTCTCCTCGACACCGCATCCTCTTACTTCATTACTCATAAAGAATCTACAGAAGAACACAAGCTCCAGCACCATCTCAGAGTCGACAGTCTCAGCCTCGAAACCCATCGCTAAAGCAGCCACTATCCTCAAACAACAGCATGCGGCTGAAGTTCGGCAACTCCAGACCCCTCCACGCTCCCACACGTCTGGACCTTCTCCATTCTCACATATCAGCAGCGACAACGAATCTTATCACGAGTACACCATTCCCATCCCTGGACCGTCTCCTGAAAATCCCACCACCACCTCTTCTCCAATATTACCGCCATCTTCACCGTTACCTCCTTCCTCACCGCCCTCCGATTTTGACTTTCCTACCCCAAGTCGCCTGACTACCTCCAATTGGCATGACGAACAACCACCCTCCTCGTCTCCTCCTACCTCCCCGAGCAAGCCGGAACGTCATGTTACTATTGCATCGCGACAACGTTCAAGCACGTCGAAAGCAGGACCGTCCAAACCGGTTTCACCATCTCGTCGTCCAGTGTCCACGACCGCGAAGAAGAAAGAGGTTCCAGTCGTTTTGATTCGAACCCCTGCTTCGCGTTCCCGCAACCGTGCTCAAACTCCTGCTGCGCCCGGAGTCGTCCGAGCAGGAAACGAAGCCGACCCCTCTTCGTCGTCGTCATCTCACCCCACGCCCACGATCGATTTGGCTGAAGCTGCGCGAAAGAGAAAGCTAACGCGCAAGTCTTCTGCCTCGGCGTCTTTTGTGTCCGGAGTCACGCCTACAGTCTCTTCGAGTGGGAAAGGGAAAGAGAAAGAGAAAGAAAAGGAGAGGGAGGGTTTACCCCCACCATCAACCGTTTCTGGTTCTTCTTCCACCTCGAGTCGGCCATCCGCAGCTCAACCCAAAAAACCAAACCTGCGGAACGGAAGGGAGATTTCTGGGTCCGAGAAAGGCCAGGCGAGTCCGAGAGGTGATGTTTCTGGCGCACAAGTCAATGGGAAAGCGAGATGGAAGGGAAAGGAGAAGGAGAAGGAGACGATTGTTGAATCTCCTCCCTCCCCTCCTCCGCGGAGGGCATCTGAGACCAGCCAGAATGATAGGAAGAGGAAGAGAAGGGCTTCCTCGTTGACGTCTAACGTCGAAGACGTCGAATGTACCAACGACCGGTCTGGGTCCTCTTCTGCTTCGAGTGGGAATAACAGACATCGGACTGCGAGGAGGAGTTTATCGGTTGAGGAAGGTATGTGCTATGGGGTCTCGTTTTTCGAATCCTTTCTCATCTTCTAATGAAACTCTACCTCCAGACAAACCCGATAGAGATTCTAAACCAACAACACGATCAGCGTCACGACGTCCTCCGAAACAACGCGTCAAAGTCGAACATCGTCGTCTTAGCGGCGATGAGGATGAGGAGGAGGGGGAGGAGGGAAAAGAAGTCAAATTCGATATGCGACCTCCCCACAGCAAACTCCGAGCTCAGTCATACATGGACGGTTCGACTTCGATGTATTACCCCGGACCCCCATACTATCACCAACCGGACGCACCTCAGCCTTCTTTCAATCCCATGTTTGACCCTAGAGCGCAGAATATTCTGTCTACGGCGTTCCAACAACTCTCGGCTCTTTTTGGAGGAGGAGGAGGGGGAGCTTCATGGGCACCTCCACCCCCACTCCTACCCCCGCTGCATTATCGAGAAACCACCCCTCCAAGTCCCGAGCAAGGGGAAGGGGAAGAAAAGTATGCTCCCCGCTCGCAGAAATCTGGGCGATCACGGTCCCAATCACGCTCGTTCGCGCAACCCCAACAACATCCTCCGCACTTTTACCCCGCCGCCTACCACCGTTCACAGTCTTCGCGACCAGGGCTCGAGTACCACCATCACCATCGACAAGAGCATGCGTATCCCGATCCTCATTCTACACCTCATCATCATCGTACGCGTCCTCATCCACAAGCGTCAAGTAGCAGCAGTATTGCCTCGACACCTACACACCGACCCCATCCGTATCCTCACTCGTACGATCCGGATTGGAGTCGGGGGACGTTACCGCCTTCTTCTTCGTCTCCCGAGCCTGACGAGGAGGAGGAGGAGGAGGAGAAGGAACCGTCACCGTCGCCGCCTCCTCCTCCGCGTCCTAAATCGAGACCACGTCAGAGTGTTCTCCGTTCTGACGACGACGACGACGACGAGGAGGAACCTGGGCCTCGGAGGAGGAGGAGGAGTAGTCGTTCACGAGGAAGACGCGTCTCGTGGGGTAGCGTTGAGCATATCGGTGTTAGTGCTGGATTCGCTGCGGTTGAAGTTGTCGATGTTGATCAGTACGAAGACGAAGATGATCGGTCGAGTTCGAACCGTCTTGGTGGGTATCGACAACCTACGCCTGGGAAGGGAACGAGAGCGAGGGATATGGAAATGTCGGAGAAGGACTCGGACGTGGATGATGATGATCTTCGCCTTTCCGACGCTCCTGCGCAAGTACAACCGCCGAAGCCGAAGCCGAAGGACAACAAGAAGGGACCCGTGGTCGTTGCTCCCATCGACATCATCGAGGTTACAAGTTCCGAGTCTGAAGCTGAGAAAGACCCTCCGCCCCCACCGCCGAGAGGCAGGCAGAAGACACGTGCGAAGACTCCTGCGCCTGAGGGGACTCGTGGGTCGCGGCGACGATGATTTGTTTATCCCGTAGATTACTTTAGCCTTGTATGTGTCCATTGCCATCCCATCCCGATCTTTCATTTGTTCATTTGCATCACTCGTTGACGGGCGTTTGTCGGCCGATGTTCACCTACGCTGGCGATGATGTCAATCCCAGTGTAACCGTGTCCATTCAAACAGGAAGAACTGTTACATCTACAAGAGAACATCACAACCTATACAATTGGCGGAATAGAAAGTGGAGTAGAGTAGGGTAAAAGTGTAAAAGTGAAGCATGAGCTGAACGACCCCAAAACAAAGTTCGATGAAACGTCTCCTTCTTTCACACTAACGCCTTCCCCCCACCCCAGTACAAGGACAAGGACAACAAGGACTAACATTTACACATTTACATACAGATGAAAAAAAAAGAGAAAACGTACACACGACTGACCTATAATATTGAGGTTCTTTTTTTTCGTAGGCGGGCGGCGAACTGCTAGCATCCGTTGCCCGTTGCCCATCCTTTGGTCAGTCGTGAAGAGAGAGAGAGGGAGAGATCTAAAGATATCGATCTAAGAGAACGAGCCATGGATCAAAGCGTCCCAAGCAGTAGTCTTCCCCTCCAACGTCTTGATGAGCTTGTTCCGACTAGCCGTATCCATCCCCGCGACGTTGGCCGGTACAGTGACCGTCTGCGTGCCGTTCCCATTCTCCACCGTCACGACGACGTCAGGCAGCGATGCGGGCGCTTGTTGTCGACTGGTAGGTGGGTCAGACCTCGTTTTGGTCACAGCCGAGTGCGCGTGTAAAAAGTTGGAGCTGCTGAGGCTGCTGCTCCTGGACATGCGACCTGGCCTGGGACCGAAGAGTTGTGGGGAGTCGGTCTTTGGCAAGGGGTTGTTGCTGTTGCTGGTGCTGAGCGGCGATGGAGAGGTTGGTTCGTGATGTTCCTGTAATTCAAAAAGAAAAACCATACGATATGTCAGCGAAAAACAATGCATCATGCAACATGCAACATATGTCACTTACTACACCTAATTTGGAATGCATGGGAGAGTGTGAGCTGGGGTGGGAGTGCGAGTGTGAATGGGGGTGTGCGTGAGGATATGGTTGAATATGTGGGTATGGGTACGAGAACGGGTGGTGGGTGTGGTGATGATGGTGTGGCGTTCCGGGAGGTTGAGGGCTCGGAGTCGCGTTGGTCGAGGCATATGATTGGGAGTGAGGGAAACTGAGCGTTGGCATTGGGCTTGCGGTTCCTGAAGACGACGATGAGCGCGACGGGGATGGTCGTTTCTGAATTTTTTAGAAAAGGGGAGTGTCCATTAGATCAATACTGAGTTTGAAGGAATAGTACTCGCCGGAGCTAGTATGCTGCCTAGCAATGTCCTCAGTGCCTCTCCTTGTTGAGCATTGCCGTTCCTGTGGTGATGATCATGGTGATGGTGGTGGTGCTCATGGCCATGGCCATGAACGCTGGGAAGAGCATCGGGCCCTCGAGCGGGTAAGACGTCTGATCCTCCGCGATTCGGGGAAGGCTACAGAAAATTTTCATGAGTCATTCGTAACAAGACGACGACAAACCAAAAAGTTCTGAGAAAGCTTTGCGCTCACCATTCTCTCGATGACCTGGTAGCTCTGGGTATTATATATGTTCGGAATCGAGCTAGAGCTCAAAGTTCGAAATAGAGACGACGACCAAGGTAGTGATGATGGGGGCTTGTTGATCTCAACAAACCGTGTGTGGTCGTGGAAGAAAGCAAAGAAACCTTGGAAATTCTGTCACGAGGGGGCTATATAGTCAAGTAAGCGCCCAAATGAGGGGGACCGCTGAGCCGCTCCGAAACACACCAAACTTCGATTAGCACCGACCTGCACCGACTTGAGTCATTGATCAGGAGGATAGTATGAATGAATTGCCATGGAAGACCGGGATAAGAATCGCGCAGGAATCGCGCCTTTCCCGAATTCCCCCCCCCCCCCAAGAATTTGTTCACATTACCCCGCAGTTACCCCAGAATGATTGCGGGGTAAATTTCAAATGTCGACTCGGCTACGGGCTACGGGAACGCATGGAATCGAGATATTCCGATTGCTTGACACTGATTAGACTAAAAGAAAGGTAGTGTATGTATGTTGTATGTATATGTCTATGTCCGCAGATCTCTATAAATCGGTGATAATCTTCTGTGAATGTGAATCTAAAACCCCAAGCAAAACCACAGACTCCAAACCTTGTTCGGCCAAGAAAGGAGAAAACGCGGCAAAGTGGCGGGTCCAAACGACGTCAGGCAGCCCCATGGCCTGCGTGTCCAGGAGAGAACACCAATCCGAGACCATGTTCCGGTTGTTCCGAATGCGCATGCGCCTGGGGAGGATGCCCATGCCCATGCTCCCCGTTCTTCTGGTGTTCTTCCGCCTGCTGCTGCTGCCGGAGCTTCATCAGCTCGTGAGGCAGCATGATTGCCCGATCAACAGCTACAGGCAGGCCTCGATGTCGTCCTCTCACCCTATCCGAGGTGAAGCAATCTCAGTACGGACGCAGTAAGACCGGGTGGAGGAAGGAGCACGTACATAATCACGATGACCACCAGCTTGGACAGTGGCCTCATACCGCCGACAAAGGAGAAATTGTCCTGCGTGGGGGGTTCAATAAGCGGATAGAACGTGGACATAATCTCCGCTCACATATGGCAGCCCGAGGGTTAACCCAATCCCACCAAAGGCAGACACGAGCTCGAATAGGACTCTGAAGATGTCAAACCACTTCTTGTCCTCGTCCATGAGGTTGTTACGTTCGATAATCGCAACGAGGAATACACCCCATACGAGCCACCAGATGTCTGCGCGGATCACCGATTAAGGGTAAGAAAAAATGAAAGCGGAACGGGTAACGTACCCAAGGAAACCTGCTTCCTCAAGTGCCAACCAACATACCGATGAACACGTTGCCGCACATCGAGGTGCTTCATCTCATCAGCCTGTGGTTCCTCCTCCTCTTCGTCAGTGGGTTCGTCGAATACACCCAACGATTGTTCTTCGTATCTGTCAATGGCCGCCGTCAGAAAACGAACCGTGTTAACTGTGCCCACACCGCACTCACGAATTCGTGGAACGAATGCTTATCGCAATCTGTTTTCAATGCGCCTCAGCTTCTCTCAGCACGGGCCACGTAGATAATCCACCCACCGGATAAATCTGCGGAACCGTCAACTCAAATGTCAGCGAGGCACGGACCACTCTAAGCATAAGGTACCACACACTCACCGCGATGTACATCATGACCATATACAAAAACCTTGGCGGACCGATAAGCGAACACACGAAAGAGGGGCAAAACAAAAAAAATGCAGAAAACGCCACTTACTGTAGAGCGGGTGCCAGCGAAGCCAACGGCACGATCGAGAACCCAGAAGCTCTTGCCGCCAATCCCTGGAAGAGACCACAAATCACTTTGGCGCCTGTATTCAGGCTCTCGTATGGTGCCAATCCAATATCTGGTGCCGGTGCGGTGATTAGCTTAGCGTTGAATGTACATAGCTAATCACCAAGTGGAGCAAAAACGTACTGAGAACCTCGAATAGGATCCATTCGATTGCGCTGAACATCACTAGTGCGATGAGCAAGAACCAAGTTTGGTGGCTTGGGAACCTTTGAAATTGATGGGGATAATGCGGCGTGAACTGGGGGGTTCGGAGGAAAGGAGGGCGGACTTACAGGTAGATGAAGCATCTGGCAACGAATGGGTAGAAGGTTTGATATGGGAGAAGTGGAGGTAGCGGAAGGACGGAATGGGATGCACCTTCTTGGATGGTCGAGCAGGAAACTGAACGCCTTTTCCGCATCTGAATCTTTTTGGGCAACTCTTGATCCAACCCATCTGAGTGTGGGATGTTAGTCTCGGACATCGAGCACCGAAGGAGGGGTTATGGCCTACATGATGAACCTCAAGCTTGGGAGAGTGTCAACGAGATTTGGGACCCAGTTTGGACGAACGGGGACTCACAATATAGGCTAGACATGAACGTTAACATGATAATTAGCTCATTAACTCACGAAAATTATGACCCACCAAAGCATGATTTCCGGCCAAGATCACAAAAATCAAAGAAACTATGGATGTTTCGTTGAGCATCCCGACTACGTTCACTGCACGAGAGAAACGAACGAGTCATAAGATACGCGTTTTGGAACGGCACCATTCCCCTACAAAGTTTGCTGAACACACAGAGACTTTGTTCCAAGGAGATTGCCCACTCACATATCGACTAATGATAACCCTCCTCCGGTATAAGCACCCATGACTTGGAATAACGCGAACCTTGTGCAAATATGAGCGAGGTCATTGGGAAACTAGGGAAAGAATGTTTACCAAGGCTTCTTCACCACTCTCGGCTGGGCGTCAAACACATCATCGTACTGGTCGGTGGTTGAAATCCAAGGCGCGAACACGAGATAGGCGATCACCTGCGTGAAGATGAAATACTACTCGCGTCGTGAGTCAGCGAAAATAATAATGATATAATGTCGAATCAGAACGGGCTAGAAAACGCACCAAGGGTACCAGATAGCTCAGATACCTCAATGCCATGTACTCGACCCCTCCAATCTCCTCCAACTGATCATCTGTCAACTCATCGATCCTGAAATTCGAATTCCTCCCGACATCCAAGTCGAAATTCAGCCACTTCGTATTTCCCTTCTCCAGCGTTTGGGTATATGGCATCGTCATCTTTCTCTCCAGCTTCTTGTAAGTCCTGGGCGCCATACGCAGTATCAACCGGTTTACGAGCTCAAAAGGACCGGGGAAACCGCCATTATCCTGGTATTTCTTCGCGTTTGTGAGTGTGTTGGTATGGGGTAAAGTGCGCTGTGTCATTATCGTTGCGCTTCTGTACGGCATAGGGACTCCCTCGCGTATGGTGTTCAGCCTTCGGCGGCGAGCTACCGACGGTGTGATCGAGGTGCTATGGGCAAACTCGACGCCAACGGGTGAACGCGGGGAGAGTGCGATACTGGCTGACTTGGGAGAAGTCGTGAAGATTTGGTCATCTTCACCTGAGAGAATGCCTTCTCTTCGATTTCCTCCTTCGTCGGATGGCGATGTGGGTGTTGGGTAGTAGTTCATCGTGGCTGATGGCGTGGGACCAATGACATTCGAAACAAATTCGTTATGGCGCGGGGGAACTGGTTCACGGGGTTTGAACATGGCTACTGGATGAGAAATGGTGGATAGCAATGTTTTGGTGGCGGATTCCTTTCTCCTGTTGACGTATTCGAATTCGCATCGGGTTTTAAAGTAATGCCTATGAGCAAAAACATCAGTTTTCCCTCTCTCTCGAAGAAAAGAGCATACGATAGAGAAGGTGCAACGCGTCGATACGCGTCCATTGGTGAACGGCAGTCACGTGAACGAAGTGATGGAAAAATTTGAAATTCCTACTTTCTGACCAAGACCATGATCCAAGAAACTATGGTGATGTCTCCCTAGAATGAGTTAGTACCCTTACACCGTGTTGATTGGGATAGGCTCACGATTATCATAAGCAGGTAGAGTATAACCTGCTGCCACGCCGTCAATGTCGACAAATTCACAGTCGACAATCCCGTCACCGTCATCGCCGAGTAACACAAGAACAACGAATCCAAGTACCCCACAGGAAACCGTCCGTTACACCCATAGAAGATCCCAGAGACGATGAGTGGAATGAACGTGAATGCAAGGAGATGGACCCTGAAGAAAGTCGCTTCTTTTTTGAGGTATTCGGTGAATTTCTCGAGCTTTGTGGTCGGTGGTGCATTAGGCTCCACTACCGTGACGAACGGGACAGACTTCGTTTCGACATTCATGGATGTCAAGAGGAAGTGGGTCTTGAGAGCCTGAAGGTGGTGACCGTTGGAGGATGTGGTCGTCAGAGAACAAGTTGTATTCGTTATCACTGCCATAGGTGAGCTAATGCCTCACGGTAAGAGAAACTCAATACGATCCTCAAGCGAAGGCCTGCGCCGGCCAGGGTCGCTCGTTTCGTGTTTCAACCGTTACGAGATACTCTCTCTTTTGTTTTGCTCGGATAGTTTCCAGTGTGAACTGCACAAGACCACAGAGCTCTCAGCATCGACTAGTTCCAATGCTAGTATATACCTGGAATCCCCGGGTAAGTCTGGTTGAGGCGAATAACGGAACTGCTTTCGTCGCTGCTTCGGTTTCCCC